>JAJPUD010027976.1:0-15071 GCA_023553655.1 Myrmecobius fasciatus
TCACTCATATGTTTTGCAAATAAAAAGCTTTATTAAAAAAAAAAAACTATTTCTTATTTTTTTCAATGTAGAATTATCTATTTTTAAGTTTATATATGTTTTAGGAGTTTTCTTATTATCATTATTTTATTAGTTAACTTTGAGAGAAGACACTGAAGCCAAAATCCTCACATTAAAGAAAAGGTTGAGGTATGACCTTTAAAAAGGTAAAAGTTAACAAAACAAATATGTGCTATAGGCTTAAAAAGCTGAAGTAATAGTTTTGGGCCTCAGGACTCTGGAGAATTTTCTTTTTTACTGGACTATAAACTTAGTTTCAGCTTCTAATAGAAAATTTTGAAATGGATGAGTACTGTCATACTATTTTCTAAACCTTGAAAACTCCAGAGATTTCTACAATGAGAGAAGGCATTTGATGTTAAAATTGGCAAAACCAAGTCAAAATTTTAATGTCTTTTTCATCTGCCATCAAAAAAAGATACTCTTTTGCTTTTTTTATTTTAAATTAAGGAGATTAGGTGAGGTTGTTACAAATTGTGATATCAATGCTTTCTTTTTTCCCTTTAATTCTGAAACCAAATTTAAGGAGTGATTTGTTTATACCTATCTAGGATAATGACCTACAACCATAAGTTAGACTACATCAACATTTCTCTGTCTGATAGTTCCCCATGTTGACTAACATTACCATAACCTCCATTCTAAAGTTGTTTTTTTGTTTTGTTTTGTTTTTTTTAAGAAATTGTATCAGGTTAGGAAACTCAACTCAAGCCTTTAATCTTGTCCACACAACTTTTATTAAAATAAGAAGTTGCTGCCATCAACTTAACCTTAAACCTTTAGGGAGGGTTAAAGTATCATCTCTGCAAAAACCATGTGGGCCTTGAAGTAGAGGTAAGATTACATAGCATAATTATCATTGGCTTGATTTAAAATGCAAGGAAGCTATTCATAATAATAAAAAAAAAAACTCAATGAAAACAGTTGTTTCCTCTTTTTAATTGTTCCATTTGGGGTTTGGCAAAGATCTTGGAGTGGTTTTCCATTTCCTTCTCCAGCTCATTTACAGAGAAAGAAATGAAATTAAACAAGTTTGGATGACTTGCTCTGTGTCACACAGCTAGTAAGTGTCTGAGGCTTGATTTGAATTTAGGGTTCCATTGTACAACCTGTCTTTAATGAAAATTATGTCTTTTTGGTGGAGAGGAATAGAAAGGCAGACTAGATTGTCATTAATGAAGAAAAAACTGTCTTAAAGAATTGAAGGGTAAGTGACATCTTTTAGTAGATATGAGCTTTGAGAACTTAACACAATTTTAGAGTTCATTTGAACCAATCCTTTTCTGACAATGCCCATGATGCAAAAAAAAATTGCATTAAAAATAAATGCATGATTACTAATATTTACTAATATTTAAATGCTGAGGGAAAAACAGAAGCAAAATTTGTTAACTGGCTGTTAATGTATGCAAATATAGAAAACTTTATTTTTGCTTTGTGAGACATTCTAGGTGAAATAGAAGTTTTAGAATGACAGAGCTTGTGACTTTATTAAACCTGAAGGACAAATAGCATATGACGTATCATGTATAGCAATAATACTCAAAGATACATACCTACTTTAATATGCATGTGTGCATGTTTATATTTTTATACTTTTTTCTCTATATATTTGTGATATATTCAATTCAGATAAAGCTTGCTATAAAAATTCTCTCCACCAATGCAAACAATTTTTAAGTTTTAGTGTTGGACACTTGGCCCAGATATTAAAAGTAAATTTACATCCCAAGGTCACACAACTACCTCTTGTGGCAGGGATTGATATGATCTTAAGGAAGGTCTCCTTTTTAGAATTCCATGCTACTAATATGCATAGAATAACATGTAACAATATACTATAATAAAGAAATGTGTAATAAACATGAGAGAAATACAAAGAACTCTGATTTTTTAAATGTCATTATAAGATGGGAAACAAATAAAGGGTTTATGAAAGAGGTAATCTTTTAATAAGGCTGGTAAAAATCCATCATATTCTAAGAAAAAAGAATGACATTCTAATTACTAAAAGCAGTGTAAAAAGTAAACAGGCAAAAAGAAGATGATTGGAGGTAGGGAATAATCCAGTTTTAACTGGAATATATTTGGCTTAGACAGCGGTACATTGGGAAATGTTTGATAACCAACTCTCTATAAAAACAAACCAATAAATAACAATAATAATGAAACAATTTACCCATGACAAACTTTTAAGTTTATACTGTATTATTAACATTTGCTTTTTCAAGTCTGTTTGCTTATTTTTGAGTTAAAAATGATCATACTGAAAATTTAACAATTAGCTCTCATGATCAAATTTAAACTGATTCTTGTACCCTTGAGTTTAGGGATTCTGGCAGATGTGAATAAGTGTCATAAGATTCAGTTTACCTAAGATCTTTATTTTGTGGGATGACTGCATCACATTTGATTTGCCTTTTTACTAATATCACATGTATCCACTCTTTAGGTAATGTTGAAACTGAATTTTAACCCTTCATAGGATTAATCAGGATTCTGTGTAAAAAAGTGACATTTCTAAATGAATTATGAAAGATGCCATAACACTGTGAAAATAGAATTGGGGTGATTTGACACCAAATGAAGAAAAAAGGTTTAGAAGGAAAAAAAAGTAAATATATTACAGTATTCTTATATATTACAGCTTGGAATGAGGAATGGTAGCAAAGGATTTTAATAAGATTGACTGGAGTTCAACAAAAAACAAAGTGAAAGTTACTTTAAGTCACTTGTGCTCTCTTGCCCTTAGAAGAAAAAATCATTTAAAATTATATTGCATTGGGCATAGAAAAAAAAACTCCATTATTTACTGAGCCATTATTTGTGTTGTTCAGACTGTATCAGGTTCAAAAGACTTGTTTTTTGCCTTTCAGGTAGCACATCTGATTTACTTATTTGCCAGAGAAAGAAATGGAATAACTAAAACCACCGTGTCTCTCTTCAATGACCCATGCTTAATTATATCTCATCTGTTTTTATATTAACAGTGCTAGTAAAAAGGGCATGTACAGAAAGCTGGTTCCATGTGATGTTCATATGGTTTATATAAAGGAACTTCATTAACTTTTATGATGATATATCTATCTTTTTTACTTTCCTAAAACCTGAGCAATGACTCAGTATTTCTATTTAGATCTTTCTTTTGAGTATCAGTAACTGAATTTCAGTATTTACTAGGCCAGAATGATTCATGAATAATCTGTCAGACATTCAATAAGCATATTTTAAAGGCTTACTATTTGCTAGGCATTTTGCTAAGTTCTGGGGTTATAAAGAGAGAAAAACTATTTTTGTCTTCAAAGAATATACATTCGAAAGGAAGATATAATATATTATTGCCTATGGACATAGAAAACATATATAGAGTAAATATATGTATCTCAGTATGTTAGGTACATGCATGGTTACTAATATGGATTCATGGATTTAAAAAATATTTTGATCAGTATATTTCTTTTTTTATTATTAAAACTTTTTATTTGCAAAACATATCTATGGGTAATTCTTCAACATTGATCCTTATAAAGCTTTCTGTTACAAATCCCCCCCAGTCCCCATCCCTCCCCTAGATGGCAGGAAATACACTACATGTTAATTATGTTAAAATACTTGACAAATCGAATATATGTATATGTATACATATTTCCACATTTATCATTGTTGTGCAAGAAAAATCGTATCTACAAGAAAAAAAATCAGAGAAAATAAACATAATGCAAGCAAACATCAATAGAGAGCATGAAACTGTTATGTTGTGGTCCATGTTTCATATCCCTCTCTCTGGATATGTATGGTTTTCTTCACTGAACAACTGGAACTCATTTGAAACATTACATTATTGAAGAGAGCCATGTCCATCAGGATTGATCATCATATAGTCTTGTTGTTGCCGTGTATAATGATATCTTGGTTCTGCTCATTTCACTCAGCATCAGTTCATGCAAGTCTCTCCAGGCCTCTCTGAAATCGTCTTGCTGGTCATTTCTTACAGAACAATAATATTCCATAACATTCATATACATAATTTATTCAGCCATTCTTCAATTGATGGGTATCCATTCAGTTTCCAGTTTCTAGCCACTACAAAAAGGGCTGCCACAAACATTCTTGCACATGTGGTGCCCTTTCCTTCTTTTAAGATTTCTTTGGGATATAAGCCCAGTAGAAATACTGCTGGGTCAAATGGTCTGCACAGTTTGGTAACTTTTTGAGCATAGTTCCAAATTGCTCTCCAGAATGGTTGGATCTGTTCACAGTTCCCCCAACAATGTATCAGTGTCCCAGTTTTCCCACATCCCTGTCAACATTCCTCCTTATCATTTCCTGTCATTTTAGCCAATCTGACAAGTGTGTAGTGGTACCTCAGAGTTGTCTTAATTTGCATTCCTCTGTTGATCAGTATATTTCAAATACACTTCACGTTGCTTTGTAATATTGCATTTATATTTTATTGATTTTAAAACATTACATTAAGAGGATGTTCATCAGATTACTCACATCAAAAGCCTCCATTGTATATGTGTACACACATACACACATACATACAAATTTAAAATATATAGCTGAAAGATACCTGGATTAACAACTGGTGGACTTTGGTTTGAATCTCAGCTTCATCACTGACCATTTATGTAACTTTGGATAAATCACTTCTTCTTTATTGGTTTCTCTCAACTTCTTCATTTATAAATTAAAGTATCAAGACCAGATAATCTCTGAAGGTTCTTCCATTGCTAAATGTATGATCCTACTTCTTTAAAAACATTTTTAGTAACATAAACTTACTTATCAAACTCATCTTATAGATGGAGAAAAATTAAGCTACACAGTTAAAATGTCAACATGATTTGAAGTGATGTTATGGACAATGGCTATCCACCTTTAGTGATTCTGAAAGTCCTAATATGATCTTTTCTTAGTTTATTAGGTATTAGATAGTTGCTATTACAATAGCAACAGTTTCTCCAGTTTGGAAAGCATTTTCTTTGGAAAACACATTCTAATATCCATTGATTTTTATTTCTTAATAGGTAGCATTTATGTAGGCTTAAGGTTTGCTAATTTTACCTCATTTAGCTTAAGCAACTTTATGATGTAAAAGTTATTATTATTCCCATTTTAAAGGTGAGGAAAGTGAGTTCTCAATGAACTTGTGACTTGCCAAATAAGAACAACACTCAAGAGATGAAAGGCAGAATTTAATCTCAATCTTCTTTCCTCCAAGTCAAGCACTCTGTTCATAATGTCATCTAGATGCTAAAATATACACACCAAATAAGAATAATATATAGAAAAAAATGAACCACTAACTTTACCTGAAATTATAATATTTAGCTTTGATAAAAGGGGGAAAACTGATACATGCCAAAGAAACCAGTATGCTGAGAAAATAGAAATCCTGCTTTTTAAAGGAATTATTTCTATCTTAAAATATTTAAAAGGCTGAAAATTGAAGATAGATTAGACTTTTTCTGCCTGAAATTCAAGAATTTTATTTTTATAAGATCAAGCACTGGTGAGAAAGGTAGGAAAGGGGTAGACATGGGGTCAATGAAGTAAAAGAAAACTGTATTTAATGGATTCCAAAGCACTGCAAGTCTTCAAGCTAAAAGGGTGGTGGTGTTATAAAGAAGCTGGGGAATCTATATCAGCTCATTTCTAGATAAGAGATTCTGTGATTCTGTGAAATTTCTGTTTAAAATACTTGCTATATTATCATGAAAAAAATAGAAGGTAGGCATTTGTATTGTTTGCTATTCTTTTCCACCATATTTTCCTCATAGGACATTTAAAAATTGAACAAGGATAAATATAAATAAAAGCTCAACAAATAAATTATTACTTTACATATTACCTTCATAAGAAACCTCTGGTCAAAGCAAATTTTAGTAGCTCTATCTTACAAACAGAGAAACTAGTATACAAAGGCTGTCATTTGCTTAAAGCCCTGATGGTACTTGGTGGGTGGACGTCAAGGAGAAGATCCTCTACGTGTTGCTTTTTTGTTTCATTATTTTATCTGATATGTAACAGAATAATATGGTAGCAATGTTTTGGGTAAATAGTCTTTTTTTCTTTTCATTTTAATCATAAATTTATATTTCACTTTAGTATATGTTATTGGGTAACTTTTTTTTAGATTAAAAGGGAAATGTTTCAAAACAAGCTAATTTACATCAGTGAAAATACATATATTTTTTAATTGACCCAATACTGAACTATTTATAATTCATGGAGAAAAAATAAGTTACACAGGAAAAAAAAAGATTTATTTAGTAAAATTCTTACCAACAAAAGAGCAATGAATTGAAAGATTTTTTTTTTATTATTGTCACAACTGAATATATGGGAAAAAATAAAACCACAATCTCATGGGTACAAGAATCTTTATGGAAAAGTAGAATTTAATCAGGCAAATTTTTTTTTGTATAAAGTGCTTTAAAACAAAAAAGGCTTCTATATACTTAGTAAATAGATCCTTTGAGTATGTCACAGAAGTAAATTTCCATAGTCTATCAAAAGTCTTCATGCTGAAATTTGTCTGTTTTCAGGAAATACCAATTTGTACATAGTTCAGAGTTATTCAAGAGGTGAGGAAAGAGAAGAAAGGAGGAAAAATCAACTCTCAGTGACACTGAAAATCATTAGTATTGTTAGTCCAGACATCATAAGTAGAATAAAATTCCAGGCAAATAATTTTGCTGTCATTTCCTTTCTTTTAAAAATATATTTTTTAATTAATGGAAAAAAGCAAGCATTTTCCCACTTACAATAAAAAGATAATTGTACACAAACTATAAATCTATACACAACTTGCTATTGTTTTCAAAAAGACAACAAAATTATCATGTCTTCCCTCCCCTTTTTTTTCCTCTCCCTCCCCATGTTGGTTGCCATTAAATACACACACACAAGTTTAATGCCATGCAGCTTTTCAGGTTAAAATAAATCATAAATCCTTTTACTGGGTAATTTCTATTTTTCCCATACAATCTAAATAGTTCAGTACTGGTTGAATTTTAAAAAGAAAGAATTTTCACTAATTTAAAATAGTTTGTTTTGGAACAATCTTAGAAAGTTCCTTTCTAATTTAAAAAAAGTAACTCAATAACATATTCAAAAGTGAAATATAAATTTATAATTAAAATGAAAAGAACAAAAAAAAAACATTGACCCAACATACCACCACAATATCCTTTTACCTATCAGATAAAATGATGAAATAAAAAAGCTTACACACAAACACAGACACACAAAAAATTATTCCATATATCTATTTATCAATTTTTTCTCTGGCTGCAAAAAGTATCTTTCTTCATATTACAATAGTTAAGTTGGGTATTTATAATAGACAACATAATTTATTTGCTCAGTGATTCCTAAAACAATATTACTGCTTCTGTATACAATGTTCTCTTAATTCTCATTTTGCTTTTCATTATTTCATGTAAATCTATGTGTTTTCTCTAATATCATCAAACTTATAATTTCTCACAGCACAATATTATTCTATCACAAGCACATACCATAAATTGTTCAGATATTTCTCAATTGATGGGCATTTTTACAATTTCCAGTTGTTTGCCACCACAAGAGAGCTGTTGTACCTTTTCCTGTTTTTCTAGGTTAGCAAAGGCAATCACCAAATCAGAAACAGAAAAAAAAAAATCAGAATGGGAATAAAACTCAGTAAATGTCTACTACAACCCAGACCTAGAAACAAATTCTTTCTAAAATATACTAGGCCAAATGACATGTTAGCAGTTGTTTGAAAATCTTCAAGTGGAGAAAATTATATATGGGAGAATTTTAATGACGAGGGAAATGTTTTTGAAATCAAGCTTATATGAGGCTCTTTGCAAATATCATCATTTGCTTCTAGTTCTGAACTCCTGAGCCTGAAACTTTTGAAACAACATTTCAATTAGATCTTTGTTGTTCAATAATGCCCTACTTTTCATGACTCAATATGTCATTGAACATGAGATTGTCTTGGCAAAGATACTGAAGTGGTTGCCCATTTCCTTCTCCAATGATCTAAAACAAACAGAGGCTAAGTGACCTGCCCAAGACATGGAATTAATATATGTCTGAGATAAGATTTGAACTCTGCTGTTCCAGACTTCAAATAAAAGGCCTCTATACACTCAGCCACCTAGCTGCCTCAATCAAGTTCTCCTTATCTTCTTTTTTTCTCCTCCTCTAGGCTGAACAAATCTTCAACTGATATGAAAACTCAGATTTTTATCACCTTTTTAATGGACTGTTGCAGTTGCCTTCTAATTCCACATCTTATCTCAGTATGTCCTATCTCCAATCTATCTTTTGTATAACTGCCAAAGTGATTTTCCTAAATTGAGTTTTAAAAATTAGATCACCTTCCCATCCTCAATATATCCTGCATTAGTTCCTTATTATCCCTGAGATTAAATAAAAACTCCATTGTTTGTCTTTTAAAGTTATTGGCATCTTGAACTCTTCTTATTTTTCTGCTTTTTCCTCTATTACTCTTTTCTACATATTCTACATTTCAATTATTGTGATTTTCCTTTTCTCACATACTTTGTTCAGTTTCACATCTCTATACCTTTGCACTGATTGCTCCATAGCTAGAATGGTCCCTGCTCTCCTCTGCCTTTTAGAATCTGTGAATTCCTTCAAAACTCAATTTAAATGCTTTTTTCTACAAGTAATCTTCCTAAGGTTACTCAACTGCTGATGGGTTCCTCTTTAACATTATCTTTCATGAGATCTATATGTATCTGCTAATATGTACCTGTTTATACCTATATTGTCTCCCTCGCTAGAATGGAAGTTTCTTATATTTAGGGACTCTTGCCTGCCCCAGTTCTCGATTATCTCCCTTGTATTGTCAGTGCTTTTCAAAGTACCTATCTCATAAGAAATGCCAAATAAATATTTGTTGATTCATTAAAAAATTCAAGATCCTTTGCTATATGTGTTGCCTTTACCTAGACAAAAAAGAAAAAAAAAATTAGTGTTGCTCTCTAAATATGGTCCTGAGAATTGGACACATACATGACTCTAGATATAGCGTGTCCAGCATACAGCATAACATGAAGGATTTTTCTTCTTCACTGGTTTCAGTCATGTTTAATTCAATGAAAGGAGATTCATCCTATTATTATTGAATTTTTTTCTGGAGTGAAACCTAATAAAAACTAACCACTAATGAAAACTAACCATGCACTATTGACTATGTATATAAGCTAAAATGTAACAATACATAAGAGAATATTAGTAGTATTAAGATTAGCTTGTTAGTACTTGGGTTAAAAATATAATACAATAGTACAACTCACCTAAAAATGAATGAATATTTCCTATACATATTGAACTTTGGATAATAAATATATAACATGGTTCCTGTGCTCAAAAATTTTGAAAAGTAGAAGGAATTAAATTTGGAGTTTGGGGATTTTTCTTGGTAAAGATACTAGAGTGATTCACCATTTCCTTCTCCCACTCATTTTATAAATGATTAGGCAAGGTTAAGTGACTTATCCAGGATCACACAGAAAGTAAACAGCTGAGGGTGGATTTAAACTTAAGAAGATGAGTCTTTCTCATTCCAGACTCTGTGATCTAACTACTTTGCATGTAGTTGCATCAATATCAAGAATATTATTTCCTTCCCCCCACCTCTATCTAGATATTGTGCTTTTTCAAATAGCCTAAACTCAATAAATAACCAAAGCAGAAAAATTTATACCTATCGCTATTTGTTCAACTCCACCTTTTTTTCCCATTTTTTTAATTAAAACTTTTTATTTGCAAAACATATGTATGGGTAATTCTTCAACATTAACCCTTACAAAGCATTCTGTTACAAATTTTTCCCCCCTACTGCCCACCCCTCCCCTAGATGGCAGGAAATCCACTACATGTTAATTATGTTAAAATACTTGATAAATCAAATATATGTATACATATTTCCACACATCATTTTTGTGCAAGAAAAATCGTATCTACAAGAAAGAAAAATCAGAGAAAGGAAACACAATGCAAGCAAACATCGGTAGAGAGCACGAAAATGTTATGTTGTGGTCCACATTTCACATCCCTCTCTCTGGGTGTATATGGCTTTCTTCAGTGAACAATTGGAAGTGGTTTGAAACATTTCATTGCTGAAGAGAGCCATATCCATCAGAATTGATCATCATATACTATTGTTGTTGCCGTGTATAATGATCTCCTGGTTCTGCTCATTTCACTCAGCATCAGTCTATGCAAGTCTCTCCAGGACTCTCTGAAATCATCCTGCTGGTCATTTCTCACAGAACAATAATATTCCATAACATTCATATACCATAATTTGTTCAGCCATTCTCCAATTGATGGGCATTCATTCAGTTCCCAGTTTCTAGCCACTAGAAAAAAAGCTGCCACAAACATTGTTGCACATGTGGGGCCCTTTTCTTCCTTTATGATTTCTTTGTGATATAAGCCCAATAGAAATGCTGCTGGGTCAAATGGTCTGCACAGTTTGATAACTTTTTGAGCATAGTTCCAAATTGCTCTCCAGATTGGCTGTATCCATTCACAGTTCCACCAACAATACATCAGTGTTGCAGCCTTCCCACATCCCCTCCAACATTCGTTATTACCTTTTCCTGTCATTTTAGCCAATCTGATAGGTGTGTAGTGGTACCTCAGAGTTGTCTTAATTTGCATTTCTCTGATCAATAGTGATTTGGAGCACCTTTTCATATGACTACAAATAGTTTTTATTTCATCCTCTGAAAATTGTCTGTTCATATCCTTTGACCATTTATCGATTGGAGAATGGCTTGAATATTTATAAATAATGAGACAATTCTCTATATAATTTAGAAATGAGGCCTTTATCAGAACCCTTAAATGGAAAGATGATTTCCCAATTTATTGCTTCCCTCCTCATCTTGACTACATTGGTTTTGTTTGTACAAAAACTTTTTAACTTAAGACTCCCACCTTTTCTATAATTGCCCTCACTTCTGCCTCTTCTAATTTTCTTTTTTATAATTTACTTGTGCACACATAAAATTCATTCACTCCTACATTTTAAATTTCTTGGAGACAGAAATCATGTTAATATCTATTACCCAAAGCACACATTATATATAGGAATAAATTTCCAAATAAATTACATTAAATTACTATTTTTAATTCCAAGTACTAATAAATTGATATTTTGATTAAAAATACTCATTTTGTGTATAGCTACAATTTAACATTTAAATAATCCTTAATACATGGACAGATTCGGTTTTATTAGATTTCCTTACAGAAAGAATCCAATAATAATGGAGCAAATCTCCACCCCTTGATGATAGTGGAAATAGACATCACAATGCATTTCATTTAGAATTACAAGACCAAACCCCAAACTCCAACTTCCCTAGTAAGAATTATTTGACAAAAATTGCTGGGAAAACTGGAAGATTATATATCAGAAACCTGACATAGACCTACATTTCATGCCCCATAGCAACATAAGATCAAAATAGATACATGATTTGGGCATAAAGGATAATATCATAAACAAATTAGGAGAACAAGGGATAAATTATCTATCAGATCTTTGCAGAAGAGTGGAATTTATGACCAAAGAAGAACCAGAGAACATTATGAAAGACAAAATACACAACTTTGGTTACATTAAATAAAAAAAAATCTGCACGAACAAAACCAACATAGGCAAGATTAAAAGGAAAGTGCAAAGCTGGGAAAAAATCTTTTACAGTCAGTATTTCTGAAAATGGTCTCATTTCTAAAATATATAAAGAACTGTGTTAAATATGTAAGAATACACATCATTACCCAGTTCATAAATGGTCAAATGATATGAACAGATAGTTTTCAATATGTTGAAATTAATGCTATTTTTTGTTAGATGAAAAAATCCTCTAATTAAAGAAATGTAAAGTAAAACAACTCTGATGTACCACTATACACCTCTTAGATTGGCTAAGATGAAAAGAAAATGATAAATGTTGGAGAGGATGTGAGAAAACTGGGACACTAATGCATTATTAGTGGAATTGTGAAATTATCCAACTATTCTGGAAAGCAATCTGGAACTATGCTTAAAAAGATAAAAATCTTGCATACTCTTTGACCCAAAAGTGCCATTACTTGGTCTTTATACTAAAGAAATTGTAAGGGAGGGAAAAGGACCCACATGTAAAAAAATGTTTTTATCATCTCCTTTTGTGGTACCAAAGAATTGCAAAAGGAGTGGGTTTGTGAATGGCTAAACAAGTTATGGTACATGAAGGTAATGGAATATTATTGATCTATAAAAAATTATGAATGAGCTGATTATATAGAAAGCCCTGGAAAGATTTACAAGAATTGTTGCTGAATGAAACTAACAGAACCAGGAGTACACTACACACAATAACAGTAAGAATATGAGATGATCAACTATGAAAGGTTTCTCAGGAGTTCAGTGATACAAAGGAATCCCAATAGACTTTGGACAGAAAATGCCATATGCAACCAGAGAAAGAACTATGGAGACTGAATGTAAATCAATACATGCTATTTTCACTTCTTTTTTCTGTTTTTCACTCTCTTGCTTGGTTTTTCTTTTTGCTCTGATTTTTCTGTTCCAACATAATTCATAAAACAATGTGTATTGAAAATAAACTAAAAACAAACAAAAAATAGAATTATACAACAACAACAAAAAAAGAAAGAAAGAAATGAAACCTTTATGGTTTCATTGACCAGTGCAGAATTAACATTGAACTTATTTTTTTCTAAAAGGAATTAAAAATCCAATCAACAATAATGAATTCCTACTTAATGAAGGGCATAGAGATAAATTCTATCATAAAAGAGTACATGTATCAAATAGTACCAAATACTTCTTACAACTAGAACTTAATGTTGACTGTGCTAATCTGGGCAAATTGCTATCTCTTCTGGGTCTCAGTTTTCTTATCTGTGTAAGAAAAGGACCCAACTATAGAAGAGAAGATTTAGAAAATATGCTATTTCCTTTCTTAAATACTAGAATGATTGTCATCTGGGGGAAAATTATACTTATGTAAAATTCCATAGAATTGAATAAATCTAATTTTCAGAATTAAAAAAAGGAAATTTGTGTTGAAATATAAACTTTTCACTGCTTCATGTTTTTCATTACCCAGTCATCATACAGTTACATATATTCTTCCTGTAACATATTATGGCAAATGAATTTCATGCATAAAAATTCCCAAGCATGTTATCAAAGATAAGTATGACCATAAAATGAGGTCAACCATAAAGGAAGGAAACTATATGTTACACACACATATTTCTTTTAACCACTAGTCAAACACAATGAGATGAGTATTATTATCATCCACATTTTATAGTTGAGGAAACTAAGATAGTGATTAAGTGACTTGATCAAGGTCACAGAGCTAGTAATTTTCTGAGGCTAAATTTGATCTTAGTTCTGCCTGACTTATAGTCCAGCAATCTGTCCACTATGACACTTAGCTACCAAATGAGGTAACACTTAAAATAAAACAAAACAGAAAAACAAGCAACAAAAAAGGTAGTTTTTTGGAAATCCCAGTAAAACCCAGTATTGTTGTTGTTGTTATTTTTGTTTGAGGGCAAGGATTGCTTGATTTTGCTTGTGTTTTTCTCTCTCTAGTATAATAGAGTTCCTTGTCCCTGGTTTGTGCTTAGTCAATGTTTATTTAATTTGCTTAACTTAGAAGTAAACTAGATAGAGGAGCCAAGCATTTTATTTCTATTACTTCTATAAATCTGTAATCTTGAATATGACTTATTTTTTGAATTTTTATTTGAATGATTTATTTTATTATATCTATTTTTGAAATCTAGCTAGAAGATAGAACTTTAAAACTGCTTTGAAATTTTCCATTGATTGGTTTTATTGCTGAACAAGCTATGTTTATTTAGATGGTTTTGTTCCTAGAAAACTGAGACCTGATTGAGTTCAAGAATGACTTTTAGTTGATTATCATATCCTCCCAAGAACCATTTGAGTGGACACAATAGTATTGCTATACTTTTAAATATTCCTCTAAATTCTCTGGTCTGGGAGCATGAGGTGGCAGCAGTATAATATAATTCTATAATAATAATAATTCCTTCATGTACTTGTTTTTATTCAAATATATTTAACACTTATAAGGAAGTGTAATTTGTGGGGTTTTTGCTGACCCTAGAGGATAACAATGCACCTTCAAAAGACATTAACTTTACTGTTTGAATCTAGTTGCAAAGGTTGGGTAAAAGGAGCCATATACAAAATGGAAAGGGCCAAATAATATCATGCTAACAGAAATGAAAATATTCCAAGCTTTCAAAAGATTAAACATTCAAAGCTTTGGAGAAAGTTATTTCAATTGTAATCACATGTTATTATTTACTTAAATATTTTTTAGAGAGGAGTCAACATAACTTTAATTATTCTGAAATTTCAATTGTTAAAATAAGGTATCTAATGAAAAAAACTACAGGTGGTAGAAACAAAATTTTTGAATGATGAGTTTACCTCTTCTATTAACTCATATGACTATAAGCTAGAGCTTAGACCATAAGCTACATACTGCATTCTTAGTTTTTACATTATAAAAGAACAAAATAGCATGTAAGGTTCTCCCAGTTTAAGGATTCTGTAATCATTGACTATATATTATCAATAAGAACAGAAAAGAAAGGAAGGAAGGAAGGAAGGAAGGAAGGAAGGAAGGAAGGAAGGAAGGAAGGAAGGAAGGAAAAGAAAGGAAAGGAAAGGAGAGAGGAAAGGAAAGGAGAGAGGAAAGGAAAGGAGAGAGGAAAGGAAAGGAGAGAGGAAAGGAAAGGAGAGAGGAAAGGAAAGGAGAGAGTAAAGGAAAGGAGAGAGGAAAGGAAAGGAGAGAGGAAAGGAAAGGAGAGAGGAAAGGAAAGGAGAGAGGAAAGGAAAGGAGAGAGCAAAGGAAAGGAGAGAGGAAAGGAAAGGAGAGAGGAAAGGAAAGGAGAGAGGAAAGGAAAGG
>JAJPUD010027977.1:0-15071 GCA_023553655.1 Myrmecobius fasciatus
CATTTATTTGTTAGCATGCAACCAAAATGGATTCAATTTTTATTCCAAACCTCTAGCATATCAAGTTTCAAATTTGTCAGAAGAGGTGTGGAATAAAAATTGAATCCATTTTGGTTGCATGCTAACAAATAAATGCAAAAGGGAAAAATCAATGGACTTATTTTGGATTGGAAAATTGGATTGGAATCACTATCAATACTATTACTCTTACTTTTACATTATTTTTGTTGACAGCAACAAATAGAACTCACATTATAATTTTATCTTTTCCAGCAAACTGAATCATCTTCAATCTGCCTCCCTAGTCTACTGTTCCCTTACATGAAATATTCCCCTAATTTTCATGATGAAAAAACTTATCTAAAAGACACTGGGACTTTATGGATAATAGGAAGATTTTAAAGAGGATTATGCAAAAGACCTTGTAATATCTTTAATGTGAATATTAAATAGATATTTGGGTTGTGATCTTTGATGGTGCTGTTATAATTATAGAATATAATTACATTCATAATCAAACTAGAAAGCCCTATTTGACTTCAAACTAATTTTAAAATTAATTTCTAAAACAATTTGAGGCTTCTATAGTTAAGCTATTATTCACAGTAGATAACTTATTTAAATGTATTTCATGTAATCAGATAAATCTATCATAATTACCCAGCCTTACATTATTATCAGAGTAAAAGACATAGTACTGATAAAAAATCAATGAAAAGAAGTCTGTATTTATTTCTGTCAAAATTATTAACATATGTGAAGTTTGTGAAATACTTTAAAACAAATGTTTTAAAGTAAAGAAATATTTTTGCCATATCTGGTAGCAACAGAATTAAACTCTGGAGAAAGATAAGATGAAACTATGGAAATGTGATTTTTCTTCCTGGTAATCTCACCTTCACATTTCTGAAACACTTGAGAAGAATGGCCTTTAGAGTGAATTCAACACCTTTAATGTCAACAGGAAATGTATAAATGTCAAGACATTTTCAATGCATTTTTTACAAATGTAATCAGGTTTGCTTAGTCATCCATGGTTAACTCTATAGAAAAAAGTTGATGAAACTAAAATTATGATCATTTTAAAGAAATAATTTCTCAGCAAATCTTCCTATTCTCCTTGAAATGCTTTAACATAACTTTATATTACCTAAATTATTGGAATAAGATTTCTTAACATCTATATTTTTATGCCTTTTTATTCAGCTGACCCCCGAATATCTTTATTCAGTGTTATTGTTTCTATGAATACAATTTCTTCATCTCACTGCCTCTATATATCACTTGAATGTTTGGAAGACAAACACCCAGTATTTCCTAAACTTAATTTTATTCCTTCCCACCCAAACCTCATAATTTTTCTTTGTTATTATCACCACCATTCTTTCAGTGACTCAAGATCGAAGTGTAGCTCATTTCTGACTTTTTGCTTAGCTTCACTGTGTCCAAGTAAATACCATGCCTTGTTGATTTTTACTAATTATAATATCTTTTGCATGTGTTGAATCCATTCCATGTATATTTCTAGCAATCTAATTCAGATCCACACCACTTTTCAATTATTATAAGGTGCTTAAAAATGATTTCCTTACCTCTATTCTTTTGCCTATCTCATCTGTCCTTCATATACCTCTGCATATAACTAAAACACAAATGTGACCACATTAATTTCTCCTCCAAAAACCTTAAATGACTAGATATTTTCTAGAAAATAATGTAAAATAAAATACTTCTTATTAAAGCCTTCCATTTAGAACTCCTATATTCAATTTCCAATTTATTTTTACAAACTAATCTTAGAACATTCCTTTTCATGTACTATACCTACTCCCAGCTCCAGTACAATCTTCTAAAAGCAGAATGCTGTACCTGAAAAAAAAATCTGATTTAAGTTAAAATACCTGAGTCTCAAAATGTCTCTGACATTTAATAACCTGTGCTAAACTTTGGTAGACTTAGGCATGAGTTTTCATTTATTTTATTTCATAAAGTGAAAGGGTTAGACTGCATACTTTCTAAAGTCCTTTACAATTCAGTGTCTTAAATACTATGATTACATTCTCCATCTTCTTTGATTTAACAATATTGTTTTTTTTTTGTTTTGTTTTGTTTTTTTTGCTTTTTGCTGAGGCAATTGGGATCAAATGAGTTGCCCAAGGTCACACAGCTAAGATGTGTTAAGTGTCTGAGGTCAGATTTGAACTCAGGTCTTCCTGACTTCAGGGCTGGTGCTCTATCCACTGCGCCACCTAGCTGCCCAGATTGAACAATATTGTTAAATATTTGTACAGAAATTTAAAGTTTACCAGTTTATGAATATTATTTAATTTTATTTTTTCAAGGAACATGGGTGATAGGTACTATAACATTCTCCCCTTTTCTAGATGAGAAAACTGAGCTTGGTAGAAGTTAAATGGCTTGCCAAGGGCCAATCAACTAAGTGTCTGAAGCTGATTCTTCCTGATTCTAAGACTAACTTTATCCACTGCAAAAAGACAACTTTTATACCCAGAACTTCCTTTCTTTACCTCTATATGTGTTTGCATCTTCTTCTGTTCTCAAATGAAACCACTTCTACGGATTCAGAAAACTTTACTTTAGAAAATCACATCCCCATCTTTAAATTTCTTAAAATACTAAGCATTATAGAATAAAAATATGAAGAAGAAAGACATTTCAGTAATGTCGGGGCAACTAATATAATGGCACAGAAATAGGTTAGATGGAAGATGCCATTTGCATGAGAAAGAGAAAGAATATGGAATGAGTCTGAGTAATGTGTACAAAGATTGGAAAAATTGAAAGATGCCAGATTTTTTAAAAAGCTCTACACAATAGACAGAGACATTAATATTTAATCCTATGGGCAATAGGGAGTCTTTGTAGATTACTGGGAGGAGGGAGGACATGCTGTAATAAAACCTATGTGGTTTAACATTTTAGGAAAATCATTTTGGCAGTAGTGTGTGACATAGAATGGAAGGGAAGAGATTTAAGGTAGATAATAGATTAGAAGATTATTGAAATAGTCCAGGCATTAAAAAAAAGTAGTGTTGATCTAGTATGGTGATTTTCTGCCATATAAAAAGTTATTCAAGAAATTTTTCAGATGCAAAAATGACAAGATTTGTCAAGTTATTGGATTAAATATATAACTGAAAGTGAAGAGTCAAGGATGAAACTAATGGTATGAAACTACGTGCCTAGGAGGATAGTGTGGTACCATTAAGAGTAAAATTGATTATAGCATGCAATTGACATTTCAGATGCTGAATTTAAGGAAGGTAATAGTTGTATGTCACCTCAATACACATAAAATATTTTCTACACAAATATTCATATACACATGTTATAGACCTATATAATCTATCATTTCTTAAATTTTAATAGATCTTTTCATTTGCATACTGAGATTAATTGGGAAATATGTTTTACCAATGCAATTATGCTTCATCATTTATTGGGTTCAAACTAAGAGAACACAGACCATAAGTATAATTCATAGCTCCTGACTAGATAAAAGATCTTTTCTCATTTTGTGAGATTCTTATGTTATCTTGACGTATTTGTAACTCAATTCTGAGTTCTAAATTTTAGTGCCTTATTTTAGATCTGAAGTTACCTTTTTCTTCATTCCAGGAATAATATTCCCTGAAATTTTCTCTCCTCATTGCCTTTAGTTTATCTCCTTTCAGGGAAGTCAGAAGAAAACTTTTAAAGTCTCTCTGAAGAACTTTGAAATGGGTTTGAGACATGGAAAGCACTGACATAGGATCACCCAGTATGCCATGTTTGCATAAAAAAAGGCTCTGTGTTTTATAAGAAAAGCAGAATTATAGTAGCTCAAAAGAAACATTTAATTAGCAAATCTAGAGACATCTCCACTTTAATTGTTCACATGGATTATCTGGGCTTAAACAGATCCTTCCAAAGGGATGATTATCCACAGTCAGACAAACTATGCCTTAGTCCCAATATAACAATGTCATTTTGATCTTCTTCCAGGACAAAGGACAACAACCAATTAATCCTCTCTCAACTTCTATAGCTGAATACATTGTTCTTCAATGAAGGCAGTCAGTATTCAGATTGGAGGATAGGGGTTGAGGTGAAACTCTAACATACTCTCTGATGTATGCCATCCATCATACTTTCTCTTCCTTCCCTTGGTTGACAGGTAGAGCCAATTGCAAAATTTAAATCTCAAAACTCTAAATCTATGATCTTTATGCTTTGTTGTTTAGACCAATAAACCCACATTCAATTACATGCCTATTCTCTCAGCAGAGATCGTCCCAACAATCTATTCAGGAAAAACTAAGAAGACACAGCATATCTGTTTTCCATATTATGACATTCCTTTGAATGTATAATCCTTTGAATTTTTTCATGAATGCATATATAATATATGTTGTCTGCCCAACCCTTACAGAAAGACAATAAGCTTGATATAAAAGTGGAAAAAAGGAAAAAACAATGTTGGATAATACTTGGTATATTTTGACAAATCCAGTTGTTCTCTGACACTAGCAATCAACTCTGCAACACCAATGTTCTTTCAGTGGAGTTACATAACTGTAAAGATGGAATAGAACAAAGTAGACAAAACTCAAATTATATGTAATTCAAAAGGAAGTACAAAGATACAAAGCTGATACATAAAGTCAAAGCATATCACCCACAATGAACTTGTGTAAAAGATGTAACTTAAAGATATAATTTGGTAAGCAAGTTAGAGTAACGTAAAATAGTTTATCTCTCAGACCTATGGAGATGGAACAAATTTATGTCCAAAGAAGACTTGGAACTCCTAATTGAACACCAGATGGATAATTTTGATTATGTTAAGTTAAAAAGTTTCTGTACAAACAAAACAAATGCAGACAAGATTAGGAGGGAAGCATCAAATTGGGAAATCATCTTTACATTTAATGGTTCTGATAAAGGCCTCATTTCTAAAATATATAGAGAATTGTCTCATATATATAAGAATTCAAGCCACTCTTCAATAGATAAGTGGTCAAGGGATATAAACAGACAATTTTCAGATGATGAAATTAAAACCATCTCTAGTCATATGAAAAGTTGCTCCAAATCACTTTTGATCAGATAAATGCAAATTAAGACAACTCTGAGATACCCCTACACACCTGTCAGATTGGTTAAAATGACAGGAAAAGATAACGCTGAATGTTGGAGGGGATGTGGGAGGGCTGGATCACTAATATATTGTTGGTGGACCTGTGAATGGATCCAACCATTCTGGAGAGCAATTTGGAGCTATGTTCAAAAAGTTGTCAAACTGTGCATACCCTTTGACCCAGCAGTGTTTCTACTGGGCCTATATCCCAAAGAGATCTTAGAGGAGGGAAAGGGCCCCACATATGCAAGAATGTTTGTGGCAGCCCTTTTTGTAGTGTCTAGAAACAGGAAACTGAGGGGATGCCCATCAATTGGAGAGTGGCTGAATAAATTATGGTATATGAATGTTATGGAATATTATTGCTTTGTAAGAAACAACCAGCAGGACGATTTCAGAGAGGCCTGGAGGGACTTGCATGAACTGATGCTGAGAGAAATGAGAGAACCAGGAGATCATTATACACGGCAACAAGACTATATGATGATCAATTCTGATGGACATGGCTCTCTGCAATAAAGAATTGTCTCAAACCAGTTCCAATTGTTCACTGAAGAAAACTATATACACCCAGAAAGAGGGACATGAAATATGGACCACAATGTAACATTTTCATGATCTCTATTGACATTTGCTTGCATTGTGTTGCCTTTCTCTGATTCTTTTTTTTTTCTTGTAGATAGGATTTTTCTTGCATAACTTCTCAAGCATTTCAACATTATTAACATGTAGTGGACTTCCTGCCATCTAGGGGAGGGGAGGGGACTGGGGGTAAAATTTGTATTGGAAAGCTTTGTAAAGATCAAGGTTGGGGAACTACCCATACATATGTTATACAAATAAAAAGCTTAAAATAAAAAAAAAGATATAATTTGGGCAATACCTAATTGTTAAAAATGGAGCATTATTTATTTAAAGCAAGGGATCCAGAAAACTAGTGAGAATGATTTAAATACTAAGGATATATTCACATTTTTAGAGAGAGACCTCTAGGATCTAGAGATGGAATATTCTCCTAGTCAGATTTATGGTAATGAATGGTAATAGTAATGAAAATGAAAAAGCACATAAGACAAAAATGGATTAATGTATTGTGATCTCCATCACTAGAGACAGTATCCACACTGATACTGAAGCAGTATAGTAGATGGAAAACCTATATTGCATTTGGAGAGACCTAAATTCTATTCCTTCCTCTATCAACTATTAACTGTGTAATTCTGAGTAAATCAATATTCCAGGTCACTCTCTGAGGCTATAATTTAGAGAATAAATTCTCACCTGCATCTGAGAGGTGTTTCTTCACTGAACTTCTTTATATAGATGAAGTCATAGTTTGGTTCAAATCATTTCCATTATTTGTGTACAGGATCCACCAATTGATTGAAATATCAAATTATCTTGCATTTGATGATAGGTCTGAATTGTAACTAAATTGGAGCATCCTTTATGGTGTACATTTTGTAAAAACAAAATCTACTTCAGCTAGATCTGAAGAAAAACTGAGGTTGCCTTGTCCTTTAAAAGTAACAGCTAGACCTGAGTCATTCGAATGATTGGATCAGCCAATTGGGTGAGTGAATGAGTGTCTCTGTGTGTGTGTGTGTGTGTGTGTGTGTGTGTGTGTGTGTGTGTGTGTGTGAAAGAGAGAAACAGGGAGAGAGAGATAGAGAGACAAAGAGAGAAGGAAGATTGAAGGAAGGATGGAAACAGAGAGAGGGAAGGAGGGAGAAAGACACACAGAGAGAAACGCACTCAGAAGACAGACAGACAGAGAGAAGGAAGGAGAAAGAAGGAAGAAAGGAGAGAGGGAGGGAAAGGGAAGAAGAGAGAAAAGGAGGAAGAGAGAAGGAACAGAGGAAGGGGAAAAAGAGGGAGGGGAAAGGAGGAGGAAGTTGAGAAAGAAAAGAGAAAGGGAGGATGAGAGGAAGGGAGAAAAATATAGAAACAGAGAGATATAGGAAGAGACAGAAAACCGAAGCAGACAGAATGACAGAGAGACAGTGACAGAGATAAAGAAAACAACAGAGAGATGGAGATTCAACAGGATTTATTATGGTTGGATTTTTTGCTTTTGTCAAATATTTAACACCATTGTTATTATTTATAGCGCATTGTATAGATGTTAGTATATATATATAATTTTGCATCTATATAGAAATACATATATACCAATAATAATAATTTGCATTGAAAATTTATTTTATTTTTGTGACCACTCAGGTTTCTGGTAAAGATAAGCTTATTTTACCCTGTTTTTAGGCATACTTATGTGCTTGGACTGAGACTCAACAGAATAGAATAAAGTTAGCATTTGTAGCTATGCTGTTAAATGGGTCAATTGTTGTATGGGACATGAGATAGATTTCAAGTTGAAGTAATTGTTTCCTTATCTTTAAAATAAGGATGATAATAGCAACTATTTCCTAGTGTTGTGAGAGTCAAACAAAAAACTCTATACATTTTAAAAAAATATTATAGTACTATATTTAATACTAGTTATTGCTATTTTCCTAATTATTGTATTTTATTTCCTTCCTTGCCAGGTAATATAAGGGTGAGAAATATAGCATCAGACAAAACAGTTTCATAGAGGCTTTCCTTGTTCCTCTCTTTTCCAGGCTAGATGTGAAAAACTATTTACTTCCTATCAGTTTCTCAAATGACATCTATTTGAATGGTTAGAGCGAAAAAGAAAAATTGGAGTTTCAAATTGTTGTCCAGTCATTTCATTTCAATTATTTATTTTTATGTATATGCTACTTATTCATTCCAATCAGCTGTCATGTAAACCTATAGCCTCACCCCACACCCTTATTACTATAATTCTATTTATGACAATATTGAAATTGTTTAAGAAAATGAAATTTATTGTCATATAATTTGAAAATGTGGCTTTCTACAAAGGCAAATCTGGAACACAAATTTGTTTCTTTAATAATTTGATTAAGTTTTCTTTACTCCGCTAACAATAACCATTGATATTCATGAAAAATCATTTATGACATTTTGCTTGATGGTCTTATCTTGGTTGAAAGACCAATCTAGCAGCCATAAGTAATTTTTAGCTTCATCCATAATTTGATATCTTTTTCTTATGATTGTTCTTTCAACCATGTAAAAAAATGTGGTCCTCTAAGTCAGAACTTCTTAAACTTTTTCCACTTGTGACCCCTTTTTGGCTGAGAAATTTTTGCATGGCCCAGTCTATATAGGCTTATAAAATAGGCATATAAATCAATCATTACTGATTTTAAAAAATCATCACATTGCAAAAATAAACCTTATATTCATTCATAGAAGGTTGTAAATGAAAATTCAAGAAGCTGGATTCTAGGGAATGAAGGCAAGAAGTGATTCATGATTTTTACTAGATATAAATTTTTCCTGGGTCCTTACTTCACTTGAGGGTTCTATTTTTGTCTTTCCAACATTATCAATTCTTTCACTCATTTATGCCAGGAAATTATTCTACTTTTCTACATTGAGTGATACAAATTGACACTAAGAATCATAGTCTTTGATCTAAAACTTATTATCCAACCAATAGCAACAACAAGAATGCAGTATCTCCTATGCTCAAAAAGTTATCAAACTGTGCATGCCCTTTGACCCAGCAGTGTTTTTACTGGGCCTAAATCCCAAACAGATCTTAAAGGAGGGAAAGGGATCCACTTGTGCAAAAATGTTTGTGGCAGCCCTTTTTGTAGTGGCTAGAAACTGGAAACTGAATGGATGCCCATCAGTTGGAGAATGGATGAAAAAATTATGGAATATAAATGTCATGTTATTGTTCTGTAAGAAAAGACCAGCAGGATTAGTTCAGAAAGGCCTGGAGAGACTTGCATGAACTGCTACTAAGTGAAATGAGCAGAACCAGGAAATCATTATAGACGGCAACAACAAGACTATATAATGATCAATTCTGATGGACTTGGTTCTCTTCAACAACTAGATGTTTCAAACATCTCATTTAGTGATGAAGAAAGCCATGTACATAGAGGGAGACACCTGTGGGATCTGAGTGTGGACCACAACATAGCATTTTAATGCTTTCTGTTGGTTTGCTTTGTTTGCTTGCATTTTGTTTTCCTTCTCAGTATTTTTTTTGTAGATCTGATTCTTCTCGTACAGCAAGATAACTGTATAAATATGTATACATATATTCAATTTGTCATATTTTAACATAATTCACATATATTAGATTACCTGCCATTTAGGGGGGAAGGAGAGAAAAATTTGGAACAGAAGGCTTTGCAAGGGTAAGTGTTGAAAAATTACCCATGCATATGTTTTGCAAATAAAAAGCTTTAATAAAAAAAGAAATAAAAATTTAAAAAAGAACACAATATCTTAAAAAGTACCTTTTAACTCTATTCATTTTGCCTCATTATATATCTTAACTAAATGTAGACTTCTACTTTAAAATCCTTTATCTGCTCTCAGACTTTTAAAAATATTATTTCCTGTCTTCATGCCTTTGTGAAATCAGTCCCTTAGTCTAGAAGGTACTATTTTTTCATGTTCCTTTTTGGAATCCCTTTTAACTTATTTAAAAGTTTAACTTAAGTACTTAACCTTCTACATAAAGCATTTCTTGATGCATTCCCTCCTTCCCAGTTGTTAAGGTATATCCTAAAATTATATTGTTTTACCTATTTGTGGATATATTGTAACCCTCCATCTAAGAATATAAGCTTCTTGAGATCAGAGGCTCTTATTTTTGTATCTATATATTCAGAATCTAACACAATGCTTTTTAGATGTAGGCAATAAATGTTTTTTTGAATTAAATAGTAGGCCTTCCAATATCTTCCTATCTCTCCATTTCAGAGTGGATACTTCTTTTGGGTGGTGAACAATTTATTGAATCATTCCACTTCCATTTGAAATTTTTTCATATATATATATATATATATAAATATATAAATGTAAATTATATATATATATATATATACACATATACATTTTAATATATATGTGTATACACACATATATATTTTAATATTTATGTGTGTACACATATATATTTTAATATATATGTGTGTATACACACATATATATAGTACATTTATATATGTGTGTATATGCATTTTTTTGCATATATATACATAGAATTCCTAATAGGCCCTCCTCCAACTTCTCTTCCATCCTTCAATCACTTCCTAAAATCCCTTGTTTTCTATTAGCTTTTAAAGTGCCTTGAATCTTGATGATCTATCATTAAAATCATACTATTGAAACACAAAATTCTCATAATTTCTCTTTAAATACTAGTTCTTAAACTATAATTTAATCTTTAAATTTCATTTTGTTGTGTATGGATTTGTTTATTCTGTGCTTTTCTGTTGTTCTGTTTGCTTTTTTCTTTTTTTTCTTTGAATTTACAAACCCTTATGAAAAAGATTATCTTTACTTTAATAAAATATTTATCATAGATTTATAGTTATAAGGAACTTCAGAGGTCAAACAAAAGCTACCTTACTTTACAGATAGGAAAACTGAGATTTGGAAGTTAAGTGCATTGCTGAAGGTCACATGGGTAGTAAATATAAGAAGTGAATTTTAAACCCAAACCCTCTAGCTCCAGAGTGAATCCTTTTCTCACTCTACTATATTGTCCCCTTTCTACAAAATAAGCAATATCAAAGATGATAATAAAGAAATAATGGGGTTAATTTATTTCCCTCAACTGAATAATTTAAAAGGATTAAAAAAAACACTTATAAAAACATTTCCAAACTAAATAATGTTTTAACTTTTTTTACTGTTTTTCCCTATAAAACTAACTTTAAGTTTTATTTGGGTTTAAAAACTTTTCTACTCTCAATTTTATTAATCTCTTTGATTTTTTGGATTTCCAATTTGGTGTTTAATTAGTGATTTTAAAAATTTACATTTTATTTTTAAACAATATTTCATTTTTTTCAAATACATGCAAATATAGCTTTTAACATTCACCAAATATGGCAAAACCTTTGTGTTCCAATTTTTTCCTCTCTCTCCCTCTCCCTCTTCCTTAGACAGCAAGCAATCAAAATTATTTTAAAGCTATTTCCAAATTTATCATGCCATACTAGGAAAAAAAAAACACAAATCAAAAGGCAGAAAACTATGAGAAAGAAAAAAAATCAAGCAAACATTGACAACAAAAAGATGAAAATATTATGCTTTGATCCACATTCAGTATCCATAGTTTTCTCTGTATGTGAATGACATTTTCCATCAAGTCTATTGGAATTCCCTTGAATCACCTCATTGTTGAAAAGAGTCAAGTCCATCACAGTTAATCATATAATCTTGTTACTGTGAATAACGTTCTCTTCATTCTGCTCTTAAATAGTGATTTTTAATATGTACTTTTTTCTACTTTTGAGTTGCATCTTCATTCATTCATCTATTCTTTCTCTGTTTTCCTGATATAAGCATTTAGCAAAATAAATTTTCTGTCCCATATTTTTTGCATTCCCAGCCTTTTTTTTTTTGAATAACTGTTTAAATCTTGGGGTTCCTAAATAGCATAGTGGCTAGAGTAACAAATCTTGGGCCAGTTAGTCCATTTTCTTGAGTTAAAGTCTGACCTTAGAAACTGTGTAACTAAGGACACGTTACTTAATTTTGCTTTAGTTTCTTCATCTGTAAAATTATTTGAAGTAGGAAATGGCAAACAACTTCAATACTTTTGATAAGAAATTCCAAATGGAGTCATGAAGAGTCAGACATAACTGAAATGACTCAACAAGGGTACCCAATTTCCTTTCTTAAAGGCAACCTTTCCCTCATTTGATTATCCTCTTATTTGTTTCAATGACATTTTCCTCTTTTATTTTTCAATTTGCATTACAAGTGCACCAAAGATCTTTACTCAGCTTATCATTTTAGGGAAGACTCAGTCATGTGTTTCTATGTCTAGTGCTGAGGACAAAATATTTATGAAATCTTCAAACAGCTTATCTACCTATCTACTATCTATCTATCTATCTATCTATCTATCTATATGTCTGTCTGTCTATCTGTCTATCGATTTATCTATTTATGTATCTAATTATGTATCTATCTGCCTATCTGAGTCTATGTATCAATTTATCTATCTTCGTATTATGCATGTATCTATCTCTCTACCTCTCTATCTGACTTTTATCTCTATCTCTGTCTTATTTATTTTGTCCTGACAAATAACTTTAACTTTTCCTTCTCTTTCAGTCTCATTCTTTCTTGTACCACTCTCTTCAGTTCCTCATTAAGCCAGCTAGAAAGCATAGGAGATAAATTACACAGCCTGGAGTCAGTTATGCCTAACTTTAAATTTGGCCTCCAAAACTTATTAGTTATATAACTCTCTGCAAGTCACAAGCTTTCCTTGTCTCAGTTTCTTAAATTAAAAAAAATATAATAATAATAATAATAGTAACTACCTCCCAAGGTTATTGTAAAGCTCAAATGAGATAATCTTTGTAAAGGTTAGCACAATGCCTAGAACACAGAAACTGCTTAATAAATTCTTCTTTCAGCCAACAAAAATTTGAAGGCAAGTAGGAAATGGGGCAAGAATTATAGCGAGTTTTTCTGCCAAAGCTCGCATTTTAAAAATATTTTTTTAAATGCAAGATATTTGCCCATTGATAAATGGTAAAAAAAAAAATAAATATGAGCAGGTGTTATTCAGAATAAGAAATCAAAGCTACCTATAGTCATGAAAAAGGCTATCGATAAGAGAAATGCAAATTTAAAAATATTTGAGTTACATACTCATACCTATCAGATTAGCTAGTATGATAGAAGAGGAAAAAAAAACTGGAGGGGATGTGCAAAAATAGGAAAAAAAATAACACAATGCTAGTGAGGTTGTGAACTAGTTCAACCATTCTGAAGAACAACTTAGAACTGTGACAAAGGGCTATAAAATGGTGTATACCCTCTGACCCTGTACAGGTTCAGAAGGGACCCCATAAGATTAGGGATCACAGATTGTTGTTGCAAGATATCTCAAAAAAGTTTGCAGGCTTGAACCTATCTCCAAGTCAAAGGGCAAAACAAGTGTAAGGCCACTTGAAGCAGACTGAGTTCCAAAAGTATTTAGCAAGGATGCAAGAGAAAGAAGATAGATTTACAGGACAAAGTTAGACTAGAGCGTCATGTTATTCTTTTGATAATTTTAAAACTTACAGGTAAAGGTTTGAGGAAGATTTATTCACTATTGTCTCAGGAACTTGGTTATCACTGACCAACAGGTTATCTATCTGCCAGTAATATTTGTAGGACTATTCTAAGGCTAGAAGACTTTAGAATCATTGACAGATTTTTGAACAAAAGCATTCTAAGGTCAGAGGGCATCAGGATAACTGATATATCTTCCCTAAAGTCCAAGGGAAGAAATATTATTATATTCCTAGGGCAGAAGAGTTTTACAATCATTGACAGACTGTGAGAACAATAGGTATTTGGACCTTAAGATTATTTCTATATTTCCTTTAGAAGCTATACCCTATCAGTATCACTACTAGGTCTGCATTGCAAAGATATCGCTGAAAAGAGAAAAGAACCCATATGTATAAAATTAAGCATAGAATCTCTTTTTTATGGTGTCAAAGCATTGGAAAAGGAGTGGATGCCCATCATTAGGGGAATGGCTAAATCAGTTGTGGTATAAGTGATGGAATATTATTGTACTACAAAAATGATGAGCAGGTTAGTTTCAGAAAAATCTGGGAAGACTTATAAGAACTGATGTAAAATGTGAGAAATGGTGGAAAGTTGAGTTTCCATAGAGCTTCAAACTTTGAGGTAGTATTGGATAGTGGGTACCACTGACCAAGAGGTTTTCAGAATGTGAGAGGTTAAGGAAGGTTAAGATTCACTGAACAATTAAGTTATCAATAGAAGCCTTGAGCAAACAAGGAATTCGTGGGGAGGAGGGGGAGACTAGGAAGGCACAAATGTATTCAACCAATGAGAAAGAATCTTGTGGTTTTGAGAAAACCACAAACTTAAGATAAAATTTAGGTGGGGTCTATGACAGAACTTGACCAAATCACCACTGCCCCTGCTTAATAGGTAATTGAAAATTAAAAACAAACCTTGTAGAAGAAGTTTTCTGCCATTTCTGAATATATATATTATGAGGGGGGAGAACATATTTTCTGTAGTAGGCATATCAGAAATATTGTTACTGGAAGAAATGGACCAATTATTCTCTGAAGGGAAGGCCTGTGCCACAACTGGAAGGATATTTTCTCCCAATTCTCTGCTCAGGAATCCCTCTTCCTGAAGAGAAGTGGGACCCCCTTCTGGGCAGAAATATTAAGACAATTCCTTAAGATTGTTCTTTAATAAATTTTCCTTGATATCTGATTATCAGCATCAAGAATGTATTTCTAACAAAAGTGATGTGAGTGGAAGCAGGAGACCATTTTACATAGTAAAAGCAATAGTATAAGGATGATTAACCATGAAAAACTTGGCTACTCTTATCAAAACAACAATCCAAGGTACTTCCAAAAGATTCATGATGAGAAATGTAATACATCTCCAGAGACAGAACTGATGAATTTTAAGGGAAGATTGAAACGTATATTTTTTTATTTTGTTTCTTGATTTTTCTTTTCTTTATAACTTGGCTTATGTGGAGATGTTTTGAATAATTTCTCACATATAGCTGAGACAGTGCTTGCCTTATCAATGGGTGGTAGGAAGAGAATTTGGAACTCAAAATTTCAAAGAATATTCAAAACAAATAAAAAATTAAAATATCATGCATTTTTCATTTGCTTGAAACTATGCTTGGTTTTACTCCTGAATCTTCTCTTTAAAACTTTTCTTATACAATTCAAAAGTAGAATTTTGATGTACAAATTTATCTCCAATTTGTTTTCAAATTTTTCCTCAGATGTTTCCAAATTTTCCCCACATTTTTCTTAAACACATTCAATCT
>JAJPUD010027978.1:0-15071 GCA_023553655.1 Myrmecobius fasciatus
CCTTCCTTCCTTCCTTCCTTCCTTCCTTCCTTCCTTCCTTCCTTCCTCCCTCCCTCCCTCCCTCCCTCCTTCCTTCCTTCCTTCCTTCCTTCCTTCCTTCCTTCCTAACAAGAATGCTAGAAAGCCCTGATGGTTTTATAGATCTCTTATATTTAATGTTTTAATTGGGCGTGTTTGGATGAGAGCCAGCAAGCTCCTCCTCCTCCTCCTTTCCCTTCCTCTTCCTCCTTTCCCTCTGCCTTCCCCTGTTCTCTTTCCTCTCTCTGTCTTCATTTCCCCCTTCTTCCTCTTCCAGCCTGTCCCTTCCCTCCCTCCTCCCTCTGCAGCCTCCTGCCTGGGCCTGGGTGTGTTTGGAGAGCATTGCATGGCCAGCAGAGGAGGAGGCTGGGGTCTTCTGGGCTCCAGCTCCCCTGAGCCGGGGCAGGGCAGCTTTTGAGTTGGGCAGACAGTGGTGGGAAGAAGCCTCCTCCTAAAGCTGCCCAAGGGACAGGGAACTGCCAGGGAATGAATGGGAGGGGGCATCCTGTGAGCAAGAAGAGATTCCCCATCCTTGGAGGGCAGAGAATTTCCTCCCATCTTTCAGCAGAGGAGAGACTGAGCAGAGGGGCCAGCCAGGCTGGGCAGAGCTCCCAGGCCCGGGCGGTGATAAATCTTTCCCAACACCAGCAACGGCGCATTCCTTGCGGTTGCCGAGTTCAGCCACCTTCGTCGGAGCTAAGGGGAACTCCCTTGTTTCCTCTAGTAAAGTAGGCGAGCTGACAAAAAAAGAGGCTTCCAGAGGCAACCCGGCCAGCTCCCTCCCTCTCCTCCTTCCCCCTTCCTCTTCCTCCCCTTCTTTCCTTCCTCCTCCTCTCTTATTCCCCATACTCCCCTTTCCTCCCTCCCTCCCTCTTCTCTCCCTTTCCTTCCCTCCCTGCCCTCTGGCTAGAGCAGAAAGCGGGAGGGAGGAGGGAGGGAGGGAAGGAGCCGAAGAAACAGCCCATCGCTCAGGGCCGGATGGCTCAATCGAACCTGTCAGTATTCGCCCTGGCTTTTTTTGAAATTTGTTTTTAGATTAAGATAATCTAAAGATTCTCCAAATCTAACGCTGAGCTATTTAAAGGGGAAATACATGTGTATTGCACACTGTGTTTACATGTGTGTCACACAGTATTCACATGTATGTTACACATATATTTACATGTATGTTGCGGTGTGGAGGTTTGTGCGTGTGTATTGCCGTGTGAAGATGAACCTCAGTTATTCAGTTGAAAGTCAAGGGCTATTTATTTAGGTAACCAATCAGACTTAGAGCCTGAGGTTGTTCAGGCAGAGCTTGTGTGGCCTGTGAGTAAAAAGCCAGAGGATTGGGATTCCAGCTCCAGCTCTGCCTGGGTGATTCTGGAGAGGTCCCTTGGAGCCTCAGTGTTCTCATCTGTAAAATCAGGGCACAATCCAATCCAGTCAACCCTTATTAAGTGCATACCATGTACCAGACACTATGCTAAGCATTAATAAATGGAGAAATGGTCTCTGATTTCAAGGAGCTTACAGTCTTTTGGAAGGTGACAACACAGAGAAGCAGTCAGGAAAGGGGAAGGGACCAGAGTGATAAATCTGCAGTATCTACTTAATAGAGAACGTGAAGCATTCAGTGTAGCTTACTGTGCAATGAAAAAGGAGCTGTTATTTTGTGTTTCAGTACCACAAACAGTATGGACTTTTTCCATGCATGTGTTTCTTCTACCTGCATAGATCTCAGCCCCTCAATGTTTTAGTAGACGGTATTTTTTAGTAGCTTTGCCCAAAAATATTCATACCTTGGTGGTCAATGCCATTTAACTTAGACTGATTTTGTGTGTCACCTGGTCCAAGCTTTTCCAGATTGATAGAACCTGCCAATTTCCAGGCAATTGGACGTCTTCTAGAGCTGTTGCCATCACCACCACTGCCATTATCAGGCATCAGAAGAAGCTGTCAGTGTAGGTATTGTTGTTGATGATGTTTTATTTTATTCTTATTTTTACATTCAATGGAGTTCAGATAAAAATGGTCCTGGGACAAGTCCTACTATTATTCTTTTATGTTTATTGGTGAATAAGATGGTTGATCTTGGTCTCTGGGACAAATCCAGCGGCATATAGGACAATACTTTTCTTTTTTTGTTTCCTTCCTTTATTTTTTGTTCTTCTTTTCTTTCCTCTTCTCTTTTTCTTCCCCCACATCCTCTTTCTCCTCCTTCCTAAGCAAGAATCAAATTCCCACTCCATCTTCCCCCCCCCCAATCCCTTATCATTACAATGTTAATATTCTGGAACTTCACAGTTTCTATAGAGCAGACCTCTGAATAAACTGCTCCTCTGGGAGAGCTCATCCAAGGTAGTGAGAAGGGGAACTTTGCTACTGAAGATTTTTTTTTTCCTGAGGCAATTGAGGTTAAGTGACTTGCCCAGGGTCACACAGCTGTTACGTGTCTGAGACCAGATCTGAACTCAGGTCCTCCTGACTTCAAATCCGGCGCTCTATCCACTGCGCCACCAAGCTGCCCCTGAAGATTTTTTTCAAATGAAATTCCATCACCTTAAAGCCCTTAAGAAAGGGTTCTGGAAGCTTTGTAAGGGTTGATGTTCAGGAATTACCCATACATATGTTTTGCAAATTAAAAAAAAAAAAAAGAAAGGGTTCTGGGTATTTACTACCCCAAGAAGTCTGGAGAGTTGGCAAGATGAGTGCCTACAAGCTTCCTATAGGAATCGTCTTTAATAACTTTGAAGCTTTCTCTGTTCAGGTAGTTTGAGAGGACCAAAGGAGCAGCATTTCCCTTGGTGTCCCAAGTATCAGCACCTATCTGACTTTGTCTGGAATCCGGGTCCCTGTGAGATATGTAGGGAAACTCACCTTCCATATTTGGAAAAACATTGAAAAATTCAAGCATATCCAAAATATATTCATCGGGGTGACGAGGGGATTCGAAACTCTGCCAACAAGGATGAACTTGTGGTGGAGAAGACTTGGAGAGAACAAGACATTTTCAGGTATTTTTAAGGATTTCCACATGAAAGAGACTGCAGGTTTGTTGTATTTCAATAATTCTAGGAAATAGCAGTTACTATCCCCTTACAGATAAGGAGAGGTTAAATGACTTGCCCAGGATCACATAGCTAGGAAAGGTCTGAGGCTGATTTGAACTCAGGGTAAGTGACTGGGAAAGATACTTAACCTGTGTGCCTCAGTTTCCTAATCTGTAAAATGAGTTGTAGAAGGAAATGGCAAACTGTCCCAGCGTCTTAGCCAAGAAAACCCCAAGCGGGGTCATACAGCATGATTCTAGGTTAAATGCTCTAACCACTTTGCCACCTACCTGCATTTACAAGTCACCTTCCAGTCCTAGCCTCAGTTTTCCCCTCTATAAAGTCAAGGAGGGTCAGACTAGATGGCCCTTCTCTTTCCTGTGATCCAACTACTCCTGGCTCAGGAGTTATGTATAGACATGTGGCCTGGCCAGGATGGGTCAGGTAGCCAGCCCAAGGACTCTGGCTCTTGGGCACAGCTCAGCCAAGGAAAGTCCTCCCAGGAGAGCCGGGGCTCCTCCTCTTCAGCTGGCCTCTATCTGTAGGTGCCGGCCTGGGGCTGGGCCTGAGAATCCAGATGTGTTCTCTGGGCCTGCTTCTAGCAGCCGGTGCTGACAGAGGCCTTGGCTCCTGCCTCACAGCGGGACCAAGGCCAGCAGAGAGGCCTCCCTCCCTCCTCCTGGCCTCCATCACTGCGTCCATCACCATCCCCGCTCCTTTGCCTCCAAGCACGACCAGTCAAGGAATGGCTGTGGAGAAGGGGAAGACTTGGAGCCGGACTTCCCAGGCCTTCACTGTACAGGCCTGGGTTCCTGCCCCCACAAAGAGGTCTCAGCTGCATTTGGGTCAGGGATTCCAGTTCTGGGGCTCAGGCCCACTGGGGGAGTCGGGGAACTCACTTGGCCCCTAAGCCTCTCCCCCTACGTGAGGGGGACGGACTAGCTCGTTGTGTGCTTTTAGTTCTGATCGGGAGCCTCCCAGGCCTGACATGGGCAAGCCCTTGGTCCCAGCCTCGGTACCCCCTCCTGTAAAATGGGAGGGACAGACCAGATAGTCTCTGAGGCCTTTTCTAGCTTTCACAGTGGAGGAGGGAGGTGTGGGGAGGGCTGACATTGCCGAGGATTGTCACAAAGGGAGGCTTCGCAGGCTTTGCGGTCCGTCCAGAGAGAAAGGGGAAATTGGACAGAAACCTAGTTAGCTGGAGTTAGGGAAGCCACCAGGTTCTGGAAGGGGCCCACTAATGACATCAGGGTCTGGCCCTGCTGGTGATCTGTTAACGTATGATCGATGGGTGAGCAGGCCCTGGCTGCCACCAGGCTTGCTGTGTGTCAAGATGTTAAGTGGACGCCCCAATCAGCGGCGAAATCAGACCTGGGTAATCTGATGTTCCACTTAGGAAAGAAAACACAATTGTTACCACCTCAGATGAGACTGGGGGGGGGGGGGTGACCCAAGGAGCTCTCTCTGGGAGCCTGATAAAAATCTTCACAGCTCATTATCATCACTAATGCCCAGTTGTGTGTGCAGCTGTGCAACCACAAACAGCACACAACATTTTTCCTCTCACGGAGTCTCACTTCCTTCTGTCCCCTCCCTTCCTGTTTCACTCAGCTTTCCATGAGAGGGGTCTCCTAGTCTGTGCCCCCCCCCCATTTTGGAGCTGAGGAAAGGGAGCTCCGGAGAGATCTCATGATCTCCCCAGCATCACACAGCTAGGGCTCCAAAGAGGCAAGGTTCAAACTGCTTCTTGTTCCTCCCTACAAAAGCCGGAGGGCTAGCAGAGCAAGAAGCACAAGCCCAGAGATCATGATAATTGCTTTCCTTCCCATCATGCTGCAAGGTATACAAGGCACTTCCCTCACAACCTTCCTGTGAGGAAGAGAGGACAAAGGTTATACTCCCCATTTCACAGATGAGGAAGTTGAGGCTCATAGCAAAGCGACTCGGTTAATGACAATTTAGCCCATCCAGGTCTTCTGACTCCAAGATCAATGTTCTTTCCATGAAGTTGTGTGTTGTGAGGTTGGGGGTGGGGGAGTATCCTGAGGCCAGGATGCTGCTGCTAGACTGAATAAAGCCATTGTGTGAAGAAGGGCATGGTGGGATAGATCTAGAACTCAAAGGAACCTTGGAGACTCCTGACCTCCGGTTGGCTGGATGAGCATGAGGGGGCTCGGATGTTAGGTGTCTTGTTTGTAGGTCAGGTTTGTGTGTTGACTTCCCCCATGAGAGCTTCTTGAGGGCAGGAATTAGTTTCCCACCTCTGTATCCGGAGCAATTGGCTCCCACTGTAAGCATTTAATAAGTGCTTGTTGACCGACTCTCTCATTGAAAGAAAAGAGACTTCTTGGGGAGCAAAGGGGGAGGGCGTGCATCCCAGGTGTGTGGGACGGCCTACACCCACGCCCTGCAGTAGGGGCGCAAGTCCAGGGTGAGGAGCAGGTTGTATGGCAGTTTGGCTGGAAGCTAGAGTTTGTGCAGAGGAAGAGTGTGAGATGAGAGTGGAAGATTGCTGAGGGCCCCTTGGGAGGCCGGGGCAGCTGGCTGCACTAGGGAATTTGCATTTTATCTTGTGGGGAATAAGGAAGCACTCAGGAGAGTGGGGAGGTTAGGAAAATGAAAGTGGTAGCTTGGGATTGAATTGCTGGAGAGGAAAGGCAAGGAGACCAGTTAGGAATCTCCCCCACCAGCTCTTCTAACCCTCCTCTCAGCAGAGCACAACTAGTCTCCAAAGAGCCGATCAGTGAGCCCTCAGGAGAGGGGGAAAGGAGAAACAAGGGCCCAGACTTTCCTGCAGGTCCCACTGGCCCCCAGAGAGGCCCTTCGGTAAATGAGTCTCTGAAACGAGAGCCTGTCTGGCTGCCTTCAATCAAAAACCAGGCAGGAAGGGCATTATCATGGAAGGAGCTTCGGGTTTGCTGATATTATAAGCCTCCTTATTTCACTGAATGTCTTTGTGTTCTTGGATGTCATTTCCACTTTCTATACCTCAGTTTACTCTTTTATAAAAAGGGAATAATAATCATACAGAGGCGGTGTGAAGAGAAAAATGTCATAATATGTATGCAGTGTGTTTTATGGCCCTTAAAGTGATATGCAAACGAGACTTGTTATTTGCTCCAACCCCTTAGGGAGCTGGGATTTAGCCGGAATGAGTCCAACCTGCACAGATCCTAGCCTCTCCAGCATCAAAGTAGTGAACAGCGTGAACCTTTCAGTTTTTAGTGTGCCTGGCTCTTTGCTCAAAGCCTTTCCCAAAAGAAAGGTGCCAGATCTTACCCCCTTCTGGCACTGCATTTACAACTATCCTGAGAAATACTTCCTTAGAGGGCACCCTGCATGCGAGACATTAATGTTAGAAGACCAGAACTTATATGTTCCTCTGGGATGATGGCCAGGTTTTTGCAACATGTGTGAGTGAGAATTCAAGTTCAGAAAAAGCAAAAACATCTCATCACAGATTCAGACTTATAATGCACTTATGCTTTTGGGGGTGCTCTGCTTATTTCTCACACTGCGTGCAAGTGGAATGCACTGCTTCGGGGCATAGCGAGTTCTCCCTACTGGAAGTCTTCAAAATTGACTATGGATAACCTGTAGCTGGTTAGGTAGGAGTGGAGATTTCTTCCATATCATGCTTTTCATTCATGTAGAGGTTGGATTAGACAGCCACTAAGGTCCTCTGCAACCCTGTAATTCTGTGGTGTAGTCTTCTAGAAATCTATCTAGTCCACCATGAGACACTGGAGAAGGAGTGCTATTATGGGAAGGTCTTCCTTGGGTTGCAGGCTGGTCCCTTATGACTAATATTCTTGCAATCACAAGAGATTTCTGATAAGGTGATCCATTGGGAGAGTTGATCCAAAAGTGGGGGAGTTGACCCAAAAGGGACTTTTTATGCAAGATTTTGAAGGAAGATCTGTCAATCAGAGAAGAAAGGCCATTTGGTCCACTGGAATCTGGATAAGAAAACCAAGACTCAAGAGTTGATATGAAAAGAGCAGGTGGGAGCTAATTCTCCCTGGAAACATAATAGTGTTTGGGAAGAGCTCATGAGTATCCTTTGTAGTTTTGGAACTGTAAGGAACACTTGAAATTATCTCCAGCCCTAGAATTTTACAGAGAAGCAAATTGAGGCCTGAGAGAAGTGTTTCTCCAAGGTCACAAGGTAACAATAGTTAAGGTTTCTATTCCATCTTGAAGTTTACAAAACCTCCCCTTTACAACCTCTCCGTGACTGGTAGGGCAAGGATTATTATGCCCAATTTTACAGAGGGGGAAACTAAGGTTCAGAGGTCACACAGTGGCAGAGATAGGACTCTAGAATCCACGTCCTCTGATTTCAAAGCCCAGTGCTCCTTCTACTTAATTCTGCTGCCTAAATAACGCCACAGCTTCCCACTGTGTCCCCATTGTTCCCTGTCTAACGGGGGTCTCTTCTCCCATCATAAGGGCTATCTTGATTTTTTGTTTGTTTGTTTCCAAGGATGAAATGTCTCTTGGGTTAGTTCAGTAGCTGTCAAGATGAAAGAGATGAGATGAAGAGAGAAATCCATAAACTGTGGTTTAGAAAAACCTGTTTGTTTGGTAAGCTATTGATCGAGTGGAATGTCTCCTTGCAAAGTCATCGTTTACACTAAACAGCTGAGGGTAGATCACAGGATCAATCATGGAAATTGGAGACAGAAAAAGCTGACCCAGAGCCTCCCCCTCTTCCCCTGAGGCCAGTCAGCCTCATTCCTTGGTATTTTCCAAGGTCCTTTGGCTGCAGTCTCAGGGACTGCCCCTTCGGCCACCCCTCCATCAGGATGCCTTCCCCAGTATGTGGCCCTGTTTTGATGAGGGTCTTTGTGTCTTCCTCATCAGCCCCTCCTGCGGTGCCCCATCTGCTCTGTGGACTTCCTTTGGGAAAAGTTGGTCAATATGGATCCTCCTTTCCCCAAATTGTTTCTTGGTAGAGAGAGGTCTGTTTGGTTCAGCTTTTATTTACTGCCGTTCTGCCACCATTTAAGAGCTGACTATGTGATTATGTTGGGTGAGCAATACTGGTTTTAGAATCAGAAAATCTAAAACAAATCCTGGGTCTCCTACCTCAGTTTCTCCATCTGTAAAAATGGGTGAGGAGATGACATTGGAATAAGTAACCTTTCAGTTCTATTAATCCTACACGAAGGGCAAACCGGGCCTGTCTAGCCTCAGCCTCTGCCCTGAATTTCATTGGTCCCTAGTAGTAAGCCAGCATCCCTCAGGACCTGGGCATGGCAGGGTGGAGGAGGCAGCAGAGCAGTAAGGAAGCAGTGAGAGGTGCCTTAGGCCAATTTCCCTGGTACTGTCACTCATCATCCAGACAGACCTGTGTGATGAGTTCATTTTTCTCCATCTGACAACAACAATAGTAATGATAACAACTCATATTTACATGGCACTCTATAAACATTCACCAACCCTGGGAGTCTGAGGAGGAAAGCCTTGTCACTTCCCTTGGACAGAGGAGGAAATTGAGGCCTACAAGGAGAAAGTGATTTATTTAAGATCATATGAGAGTGTAGAGTCTTGAACCCAAGTCTCCTGTGTCTAAAGGCTGGGGATTTTCCCCTGCAGTATAGTTGCCTTATCTCTGGAGGCTCATATTCTTATGTTATATTATTTTTCCCAAAGACTTATTTTCATTGTTTCCAAGTTGTCTGATTTTGTGTTTTATCTTCTAAGACGCCCTCTTCAAGTACTTTCTTAAAATTTCTCAGATTGTAACAGAAATCTAGCTAAATCCTGCACCTTTTTCAATCAATAAATAAATTAAACACCCACTATGTGCCAGGCACTGTGTTAGCACACAGTGAAAATTACTAGGCAAAAATAGACAAGCTTAAGACCCCCCACCCCAACACAGTGGGAAGACTTGGAGTTTGAGGAACTGGGATCCAGATCCTGGCTCGGTCTCTTGGGGCAAGTGACATACCGACCTATCTCCTATCTCTAGAGCTCTTCTTCACAGTCACCTGCCCACACAGACCCCAGCTCCCATGCAGCTTACCATCCTAGCTGCTCAGAGACATCGATGGCACGGGGAATGACTCGTGCAGGGTCCCAGAACCAGTACCTGCCCTTGCTGCTGCCCAGACTGGCCTTCTCTCCATTTCAGCAGGTTGCCTCTTGGAGCATAAGTGGAGGTAGATTAGGGTGCAATGGATGGACCTAAGTCCTGAGTTCTAACTTGCCTTCAGAAACTTCCTGGCTGTGGGATCCCGGGCAAATCACTGGATTCTGTTTGCCTCAGTTTCCTCATCTGCAAAATGAGCTAGAGAAGGAAGTGGTAACCACCCTAGTATCTTTACCAAAAAATAAATAAATGAGGCCCCGGAGAGTTGGATGCACTTGATCATGCCAGTTAAGGCGACTGTTATCATTCCCAGTTAACAAAGGAGCTTAAAATGCTCCTGGGGGTGTTAGCCAGGATGGACCTCGCTGGTCCTCTGGGCCTCAGCTTTCTGTGAGGACATTTCTGTGTATAGAATGTATGAAATGGAGGAGGGCCGGGCTGACCGGCTCCTTTTTTAGAGGCCGCCCAGATGGCCAGGGCCACATGATAGTGGCCAAGGTTCTACCCCTGGCACTCTGGGCAGATCGCCTTCCTCCTCTGGCCATCTAATCACCCTCAGCAGCAGGGGGGGAGGGTGAACGCTTTGTTCTCGGCTCTGGTTAGACCATCTAGGATGTCCACACCAGCTCCAGACATCACCGACAAACGGACTGAAAACTAGTTCATAGAGAGATTGGCAGGAGGCACTGGGAATGTTTAGCCTGGAAAGCAGAAGACTTAGGAAATTACAATCACCTTCAAGTATTTGGGAGGCTTTTGTGCGGGAAAGGGTTCTGACTGGACCCAGGAGACAAAATTAAGAGAAATGGGGGGACAGTGGCTCTCAGGGTGTAATTTGGAGGACCCTGTTCTAGAACAGCTTGTTCTTTCCACTCTTGACTGCAATTCCCTCCTTCCCCCCTCATCCTTGTCAAAATAATATTCCTTATGCACAAATCTGATCATGTCACTTCTCTCCACAAAACTTCAATGGCTCCTTGGGGCCTTGCCAATATATCTCATCCTCCTTTGCTTGGCTTTCAGGGCCCTCCACAATTCAGCATCCTAATCCTCCAGCATTATCTTCTATGACATATCTCCCAACCACATATTCTGTGCTCCAAACAAACTGTTTGTTCCCCCAATACTCAGTCTGGACTTTCCCATTCTCTTAACCTCCATGAATCCTATTCCTGAAATATCCTTACAGCTGTGAAATGTCCTGCCTCAGAATTCAGTGAGTTCTCCATCAGGGATGTGGTGCAAGGAATTCTTATCCAGCTGTAGATCAAGGATCTCTTCCAATCTAAGAGTCTTTGATTCTGGGAAGAATCATGGTGAGCCTGGCCCAGAATAGAATGAAGTGACTAAATTCAACTTCCCCAAAGGACACAAAAGAAATGGTCTGACTGGCTTTCCAGGAAGGAGACAACTACTGGACTGGTTTTTTCCCCTCTTGTTTAGCTGTGGTCAGAGGTAGATATACACTGAATAATTTTTCCCACAGTAGATAGAGCACTGGGTTTTGAGTCAGGGAGACCTGAGTTCAGATACAGCCTTAGACTCTTATTAGCTGTGACACTATGCAAATCACTTAGCCTCTGTTGGACTCAATAACTCCTACCTCCCAAGGTTATTGTGAGGATCAAATGATATAATGTGTATAAAGCACTTTGCAAATCTTAAAAGTGTCATAGAAATGCTAATTATTATTATACTTTCCCCACCACTTCTGCTCCTTCCAGGTGTTATTTCTTAGCACATCTGTCCCTCTGCTCCTTCTTCCCACCTGTTTCTACATACTTGAGAATATAAGTCCTTTTTTCTAGAGTTCATTCACAATGAAAAAAAAATCAGAAGGCTAGGATCATGAGACTGACATAATTTAACTCAAGTTAACAAACATTTATTAATTATCTGTTGTATGCAAAGCTCCCTTTCTAGGCACCAGAAATTCATGAAGACAAAAAGAATCTTTGTCTACATTGTTTTGAGGAATACAAAATGTACACAAATGGAGAAATATAAGGTGATTTGTGAAAGGAGGATGTATTAACAACGGGAAATACAGGAAATGCCAAACTTCAAACTCCATAGCCTTAAAATCTGAACTTTCTAAGCTGGTCACTAGAAAAATTCTTCCAAATTCAACTTGGTCATCCTGACTCCCCCTGAGCTAACCTGGGGGGTCACAGATGCAGAAAAGCACCAACTTCTCAATGCTGACCTGATTCATTTAAGATTCATTTACCTAGTCTTTGTGCACCATCTATGCAATAATCTCAGGTTCATTCTCAATCAGACAAGTGCTGAGCAAAATTCCACTCATCATTGAACTAACTTCCTTCCCCTCCCTCTATCAAGAGACAAATCAGGAAAATCTAACAGTCCTGTGAGACCAGCTGCTAAATCACTGATCATAAGATAATAATTTCCTACTTGCCTCATACTTTCATTTTGGAGATGAACAAAAGGGATGCTAAGAAGTTAACTAACCAGTCTAGGGTCACTTTGACCACTTGGTTGGGCTTCAGCCTGATTGGAGTTATATCCACTGGGCCAAGTTATTTGCCATCATCACCATCACCATCATCATTAACAAAGTTTTAAGATGTCTCACCATGGCCCCTATGCTCTCAAAGTCTGTTCTGATCTATGTGAGATTTGGACAAATTTCTCTGTCAAACTAGAGATTTTGAACATGGCCCAGTGGCAGATAAAGGTATATGAGGACCAACTTTCCTTAATTTAGAGAGACTACAGAATCATAAATTCTTAAGCCACTTTCATTGACCATCTAAAGAGGGTTTTCGCATGGATAGAGATTGTTGCCTACCAAGGATTTCATTTAGAAATCATATTCTATTCATTTTGCTACCAAGGAAATTTTAGAGTATGTTTCCCTCAAAAAATTAGGGACTTGACTAACCCTGTTACATGGAATTGCTCTCCATTGTCTGTGCCTGGCAAAGGTACTTCTATATAGTGAAACTGTGTTTTTAAAAGTCATCTTTGCTTTTAAAACTTTATTTTAATGATAGAGGTGATTCTTTTCCAAATGTATTGGAGGAGGAGTTGATCTGGAGTAAATATTGTACCCAATTACTGATAAATAGAAAGACAAGTCTCTGAGTATGGAATAGAGCTAAATCAGAAAGGTGGACATAAAAATAGAATTGGAAAGCAACTGAGTTTTCCAATTCAAGGCTGAATAAGGAGCATCATGGAGTGGTTGGAAAAGCTCAAAATCAGAGTCAGAAGTTAGATTCTGCTTCTTCTTTCACTTCTCTGAACCTCACTTTTTCATTCAATTCAAATGAATAAGCAATTATTTAAGGCTCTATTGTGGACTAGGCCCTAGGAGATATCAAGAGACAAAAATAATTTCTATTCTCAAGAAGCTTACATTTCAGTAGAGAAAACAACATATACACAGAAATTTGGTGGGAAGCCCTAGAACCTAGGAGATCAGGGAAGGACTCATTTAGGAGGTAGTCTTGAGCAGAGCCTTAAATGGATGTTGGGGTTCCAAAAGGCATCAGAGAAGGGAAAGAACATTTACAAAGTGAGAAGGGCAGAGCAAGATGAGCTCTCCAATCCTTTTCAGCTCCACATCATGCCAGTGTCTCTACTGATAAAAATCACAGATCCTCAAAGGACTAATACTTATTAATGCTATTAAGTACATAGCAGATCTAGATCAAGGACAAGTGGATTTAGGGTAAGAGAACTTAGATCAAATCCCAGCTCTGACACTTATCAAATAAGTTCTTTTTCTTCTCTGTACCTCAGTTCAGGGTGCTAAACTAGGCAAGCTCTAAGGCCCTAAATCTGTTCTAAATCTGGTGATCTCTGACCTGACTTAGCTGCTTGATAAATGTTTTTATAATGGAATCAAAGTCAGTAACATGACAGCTTAAGACTAGGTCTCCTTTATGCTTCCCTCGGAGGTGTCTCCCAGTCAGAAAGAGCCAGCTCCAGGGTCCCCATTACCACACCTTTCTTTCCACCCCAGACAACGTTAGAATATATATATATATATGCATATATATATGCACATATATATATATGCAGTCCCTGAACTCAGGGAGTCAGTCAGCTCTAGCCATGCTTGGGAAGGACAATCCCCAGGAAACTGAGGAAGCTGGAACCTTCCTTTTCCCCTCCTCATCTATCCTCAGTTTTCGGTTCCGGGGCTTCTTTAGAAGGTCTAAGAATAGCAGATGGCTGTGGAAGCCTCATAACAGAGCTGGGTGATGGCCACTGAGCTCAGCTCACCCTTTTGTACATTGGAGATGAGGCAATAGGAAAGTGGGATCTAAACAAAGGAGTCGCCTCCATTTTTCCTCCTGCCAAAAATGAATAGTAATAATATAATATATAATATATCATCCTCATTATTATATGATGACAATGATGATAGTAATAATAGTTCACACTGTTATGGTACTTTACTATTTTCAAAACACTCTCCTCTCAGAAACTCTATGAGTACAAGTTTTATTATTTCCATCTGACAGATGGCTTATAGTGATTTATCCAATATCACACAACTAATAAAACTAGGCCCCGATACTTAAAGCACTTCCAAGTTTATAAAGCACTTTATATTCATTAACTCATTTGTTCCTCAAAGAACATTAGCCCAGCAGAGTGGAAAGAGTGCCGGCTTTGAGCTTTGGGGACTGAGGTTCAGATTCTGCCTTAGATCCTCCCTGTGTGCCCTTACCCACCTGCCCCTCCACGGGCTCTTTGGCATCCATGGCACCGTCACGGGTGTAATGAAATGGAAAGGCATTAAGCAAGTACCTCGGCTAGAGACAGTGTGTGGTGATGATGGAGAGCTGGCCTTGGAGCCAGGAAGGCCTGGACTCTAGGCCCTGCTTCTGAGATGTGTGGGCCAGGCCTGACAAGTCACTTGGGTGACCAGAAGCTGCCAACTTGCGCTGGTGGAGGGGATTTCTTTATTAAGGAAATTCCCTGTGTCAGGGAAGCCCCAGCCCCCCTCTCTGTCCTCGTTCACATCGGCCCAGAAAAGTGGGTGCTTTGGGTATTATTGACCCTGCTTGGCAACTGGAGAAACCGAGGCTTCACGAGGTAGTCACTGGACCAGGATCAAAGTGTGGGCAGCATGGGCCCAGAGAGTGGGGAAGCCAGCTCCCCGCATGTGGTACTGGCTTCATGAGGTATTCATTTTCATTTTTCAGCACGTTGCAAAATTCATATTACCCAGTAATGACTTCCTTACTGTACTGAATGTAAAAAAATCCGGGGAAAGAAGAAAAATGGGGCTTTGTGGCCTGCAGGCTGCGTCTGTAACAATATGGAAACAGATTGTTGATTCGATGGAATCATGAGCCCCGGCCCAGCTCTGCCCTGTGGAAGGCTAGTGGCCGTGACCCTTAACAAAAGGAGACATCAAGAAGGCCGAGGCTCAGCCCCTGGCCCTCCTCTCTTCTGCCACAGAGGACTGGCCCCTCTCACCCCCATCGCCACCCCATACCTGCCAGCACTGGGCATCCTTATTGGATCTCCAGCCGGGGGCTGCTGGGCATGGAAGTGGCAGCCCTTCTATTGTAATTCTTCAAAGATTCATGACTTTATCATATGACTCTTCCCCCAGTGTGTATGTTAAAAACTTCATACTCCAGTGAAAAAGGTCTTGGTAATCATGGGTTTCTGTGGTTAAAAAAAGAGAAATCTATCAGTCACCTGGTAAACATAAGATTTAGACCTGAAAGGGTTCCATTCCCTTGTTGGATCATGAAATTAGCGCTTAAAGGAACCTTATAATTCAACCCTATCAATATTATTTTTATATTGTATTCTATTTTATTCACCTATCGTTTCTATATCTTATTGTCTGTCTCTGTATCTATCTCTCTATTTACATAGTGATGAGGCTGGGCCTCCCTCTCTTGCCCAGACTGGAGGAGCCAGCA
>JAJPUD010027979.1:0-15069 GCA_023553655.1 Myrmecobius fasciatus
ATTTTTATTATTTAACTATAATATATTCTTTTAGGTGTATTTCTTCCATATAGATTTTTATTATTTTCTATCGTGCACACTTTATATACTCTTTGATGTATCTTCATTCAAGATTTCTTGAGAGACCTAACAAAAGGAAGAACTGCATTCGATGCGACCCTCTGGTCATAAACTGGAGGCGAGGAATAAAACAGGTCGATAGAAAGCTGCTCATCAGAGGCCCTGGCCACAGTGACAAAGAAGTCCAGGCCCCATGGGTGGTGAAGTCCTTCCTCCCACAGTCCTTGGTTATGGAGGGTATTGTGGCGATTGCATCAAGCCCCAAGATAGCCCTGTGCCCTCCAAGAAAATGAGGGCTGTAACCCTTCAGGAGAATCAGGCTGGAGCATTGAATTACTTAGAAATTTCCCCTCACGTCTCCTTCTTCAGGAACCCAGGAAGGTACAACTTCAGATCTTTGACAGTTCAGCAAGACAGCGGGGAATGATCTCACCAGGAGAAAGTTTGAATTTTACACCTTAAACTGCTCCCAGAGGTGGCCACTGGTTACCTTTTGATCTTCAAGTCACACCCTAGCTTGAAGCCTTGGGTATAATTCTTTTTTTTTTTTTTTCTGAGGCAATTGGGGTTAAGTGACTTGCCCAGGGTCACACAACCAGGAAGTGTTAAGTGTCTGAGGTCAAATTTGAACTCGTGACTTCAGGACTGGTGCTCTACCCCCTATCCCAACTAGCTGCCCCTTGGGTATAACTCTTACCCAAATTCTTTGCGGGGACAAAACTGTTATAACTCCACCTTTACAGCATCCGGTCAGAAAGCCAAGATAAGTTGCCCTCTCCCCCCTTTCAGGTTCTATGTCTCCTACAAAAGGACTTAATGGGACCTCCCTAACGTGCTAAGTCCTAGTTATGGCTAACTAACTCCCTTTGGGGGTTAATCAGCTAACTTTCTCTTGCGACTTAGTCCTTTCTTAACAGCGAAATAAAGTCTTTGCCCCTTGATCTGGAGGAGGTCTAAACCTACCAATTCTTTTGAGCTAATGAGTAAAAGAAGTAGGGGAGGTAGTGCAGTGGATAGAGCATCAATCCTGAAATCAGGAGGACCTGAGTTCAAATCCAGCCTCAGACACTTAACATTTACTAGCTGTGAGACTCTGGTCAAGTCATTTAACTCCAATTGTTTTACCACAAAAAAGAGAGAGATAACTTGTGACACTAGTCCATTACCCCCAATATACCTTTGATTGCAAAAGCAGACTATCATTTTGGTGATCTCCTATGGGAGAATCTGACTGCACCCCGGTATCTTAACAAGCTCACTTGGGGTTTTCTTGACAGAGATACTGCTATGGTTTGCCATTTTCTTTTCCAGTTCATTGTACAGATGAGGAAATTGAGGCAAACAGGGTGAAGCAATGTTCCCAGAGTTAGCCATCTGAGACTAGATTTGAACTCAGGTCCTCTAGGCTCCATAATGGGCAGCTGTACTACCTACTGGCCAGTCCATGAAAACAAAGGCCCATTTAATCACAGCCTTGTACTAATGCTGCTGTCCAGCAGTGGGGTGACCATGGCATTAAGAACTAAAGGTGAATGTCCCAGAGAAGGCAGCAGAGTGGGGCCCCAGTAGGCACCAGTGGGCTGCTGGGAGAAGAAAGAATGAGGATCTGGAAAGAAGAGCAGGATTCAAGGATGTTGTCAAGCCAGATGTGGTAAAAGCTGTTGGGCCCTCGGGGTTCTTCCTCCAGCCTCTCCCCACTCTGGTCCATCCTCCCTCCATCCACCAATGGGATTTTCCTAAAATACAGCTCCAATGGCATCACCCCCTACTCAGCAAACCCTAGTGGGTTCCTATCACCTCCAAGAGCAGGACAAAGTGCTGTGTTTGACATGAATTCTTCTGGCACTCATTTTGCAGTGGGACCGCTGCTTTTGTTGAATGTGAAGGCTCATCTTGGAGAGGCTAAGTCTATGATCAGTACAGCACTTTGCACCTAACGTTGCCTTCACAGCCTCCTCACAATCGTATCAGACAACCAACTGCTGCTTGTGCTAATTTTGACCTAACAATTAACTCCAAGAAAACACAGGTACTCCATCAGTCAGCACTGCACCGTCCATATGTGTGTAACATGGGAGATGCTGGCCCAAGACTGCCCAGCATGGTGTGCCCCCATCAGAGAAGGCAGAACTGAGTGGGCTCAGAAGGAACGCAAGATGTGTAAGATCAGTGAATCCACTCCAATGTTCGGGGGACTCTTTGTATTTGACCTGTGGCAGAGCATTCTGAGCTCGTATCGGTCTGATCTGCCAGTCAGACACACCAACTTTAGTATCACGTTGGTCAAGAATGAAGGAGAGCAACCAAACAATCACACAGTCGATCAACTGCCGACGTTTGCTGCAAGGGTGCATCCAGGGAGCTTTACCACAGTTAGGTAAATGGAAGATAGTGTTGGTGATGAGAAGGTCATGTGAGATGCACAAGTCTTCAGTAGTAAGCAATCGTTTCCAATCCATCAGCTCTCCCTCGCTAAAATCCAACTCACCTGCATCCCAGCATCCTCGATGTCATAGTCCAATAACAGCCTCCCGACGACTCCCCACCATGTCTGGTAGCGGAGCCGACTCTGGCGTTAAAGTCACCCAGAGTTATCAGCTTGTCCCCTTTTGGCATGCGGATGATAAGGGACTCCAGGTCTTCATGAAATTTTTCTTTATTTTTATTTTTATATATTCACAGCTTGTCATAGTGGGAGCACAGACCCTGGTGATGGTGGAGTGTCATTTTCCTGCAAGTGGCAATCGTATTATCGTGAGCCTGTCATGGCTTTTGGAAAGCGTACATAAGCTTGTGGACAACATTAGTTTTGATTGCAGAACCTGTGCCAGCTTCACAGTGCTCCCCATTTGCTATGGCCACTCTAGGATAATGTGTATCCTGCTCCAGCTTCGGGAAGCTGGCCTTCAACTGCCATTCTTGTTTCATTCTGGACTGCTTTTTGGATGGGTTACCTGCTGAGTTCTCTTGCAACAAAAGCTGTTCATCTTTCAGGTCTACTGGATTTTGTGTTGTCAATAAATGTGCACGTAGTCCATGTACCAGCGTTGAGCGGAATCAGCTTTGCAGAAGTTTTTGTACTTTTTTTGGTTTGTTTTGACCGCAGAGTGGGATCCCTGCCTGCTTCAGTAATCGGGTTGCGGTAGGGTAAGCAGACAATTTTCAGGACACCTTTTCTAGCTCCTTTGTCACACTGGGAGGTGTGACATTCAAGGGCTGCCTATTCCCAATGCTGCTTCAGTTCTGTGAGAAGACAACCCTGTGGCCTGGGCCACCTGTGAGCGGCTCCTGGGGTATCTGCCCCTGCTGCTTCATCCCTTGCTTGTCCCTACAGGACTTTGAGAAAGGTAGAAATGAGAAAGTGGTTTGGGTTATGACTTTTGACTTGCATGTAGATTGGATTTAGGGGAGGCAGAGTTGGGCAAAGTCATCTCTCTTCCAGAGTTATCACTGTCCAGTGGCAGGACAGAGTCAAGACCACTGGTGATGGCTCAAGATGCAGAGGATGACCTTGGTGTCCAAGTGGTCCATAGCACCTGCTTCCCGTGCCTTCGTGGCCGTTGGAACACATCCACCCATTACACAAAGGAAGTCTTCATTTGCTTGGGGTAGACACCCCTCTAAGTCACCCTCAACCTGATTCAGCCCGTCTGCCGAAGCCATTTATCAGGGTGTGGCTGTTGTGCCCGCTACAGCTTCTTGAAGCCTCAGGTGAGAGTTAGGTGGACTCCAAAGGTGAAAAGCAGCCTTGAAAAGGACATGGCGGCTTTTCTGAAATCTGCCTGTTCCTCATTTCTTATTGCACAATAGTATTCTGTTACATTCATATATCACAACCCGACTGACCATTCTGCAATTGATGGGCATTCCCTCAATTTCCAATTCTTTGCCACCACATAGAGAGCTGCTATAATTATTTTTATACTGTCCCCTTTTTTATGATCTCTTTGGGACATAGATCTAGTTGTAGTGTTGCTGTATCAAATGGTTCGCACAGTTTGGTTGCCCTTTGGTCATTGTTCCAAATTGCTCTCCAGAATGGCTGAATCAGGTCACAATTCTACTAGTTTACCAACTCCGTTAGAGTCCCAATTCTCTCTCATCTTCTCCAAAATTTATCATTTTCCTTATTATTTTTTGGTCATATTATCCAGTCTGATAAGGTGGTATCCCAGAATTATTTTCATTTGTAGCTCTCTAATCAAAAGTGATTTAGAGCCCTTCTCATATGTGTATAGATAGCTTTGATTTCATTGTCTGAAAACTGCTTGTTCATAAATCCCTTGACTATTTATCTTATAAATTTGACTTAGTTCTCTGTTTTTGAGAAATAAGGCCTTTATCAGAGATACTTGCTACAAAGATTGTTTCCCAGCTTTCTGCTTTCCTTCTAATCTTGACTGCATTGGATGTGTGCACAGCCTTTAGACTTAATATAATCAAAATTGTAATATTATCTCTTGCCTGGTCATGAGCCTGTAACTTACTTAATTTTCTCCTTTAAGAATTTGGATGCTATACTACTTGGTGTATATATATTTATCATTGACATTACTTCATTGTCTATGGTACCTTTTCGCAAGATTTAGTTCCCTTCCTTGTCTCTTTTAATTAGATCAGTTTTTGTTTTTGCTTGGTCTGAGATCAGGATTGCTACCCCTGTTTTTTTTTAACTTCAGCTGAAGCCTAATAGATTTTGCCCCAGCCCCTTACCTTTATTCTGTGTGTGTCTCTCTGCTTTAAGTGTGTTTCTTGTAAATAACATATCGTAGGATTTTGTTTTTCGATCCACTCTGTTATCCATTTCTTTTTTTTTTGATGGGAGATTTCATCCCATTCATTTTTTTTTTTTGCTTTTTTGCTGAGGCAATTGAGGTTAAGTGACTTGCCCAGGGTCACACAGCTAGGGAATGTTAAGTGTCTGAGACCAGATTTGAACTCAGGTCTTCCTGACTTCAGGGCTGGTGCTCTATCCACTGTGCCACCTAGCTGCCCCCTATTTGTTTATTTATTTATTTTTTTTGCATCCCATTCATTTTTACAGTTGTGATTATTGCAAATTGTATTGTATTTCCTCCCATCCTATTTTTCCCTTCTCTCCTTTTACCCTTTTCATCCTTGATAGTGTTTTGCTTCTGTCTTAACACTTTTCTGAGTCTGCCCTCTCTCTCCTCTCTACAACCTTTACTTAATCTCCTTTCTTCCTACTTTCCTGTCCAACAAGATTGATTTCTGTATTTAACTGATTATGTATACTATTCCCTCTGAGACAATACTGATGAGAATAAGGTTCAAGCAATGTCCATCAGCTACTCTCCAATCTTCCCCTATACTGTGCCTCTTCATGTGAAATAATGTACCCCAATTCTAGCTCTCCTTCCCCTTTTACACCCAGTATACTAATCTTTCTCATCTCTTAATTATTTTATTTTTTATTATTTATTTATTCATTCATTCACTCATTTATTTATTTTTGCTGAGGCAATTGGGATTAAGTGACTTGCCCAGGGTCACACAGCTAGGGAATGTTAAGTATCTGAGGCCAAATTTGAACTCAGGTCTTCCTGACTTCAGGGCTGATACTCTATCCACTGCACCACCTAGCTGCCCTATCTCTTAATTATTTTAATGTCATTCTCTCAAGTTCACTTTATGCCCAAATTCTCTGTCTATGTATATTTCTTCTAGTTATACCATTATTGTTAGATTTTTAAAAGAATTACAAGTATCACCTTTCCATAAAAGGATGTAAACACTTCAGCTCCATTGAATCCTTTTATTTTCTTTTCCCTTTTTCCCTTTTTAGGCTTCTCTTGGTTTTTGGTATTGGAGATCAATTTGTTTTGTGTTCATTTCTAATCTCCTTATGAAAGCTTAAAATCCATCTATTTCATGGAATGACCATCCCTCCTCCCCTTTAATTTCATTGAGTAGGTGATTGTTAGTTGTAGTCCTAGCTTCTTTGTCTTCTGGAATATCATGTTCCATGGCCTCTGATCCTTTAATATTGCAGCTGCTGAGTCCTGTGCAATCCTGATGATGACTCACCTGTATTTGTTTCTTTCTGGCCATTTACAGTATTTATTTCCTTGACCTGCTAGTTCTGTAATTTGGCTAAAATGTTCCTTGAAAATTTTATTTTGGATTTCTTTCCTGAGGTGCTTGGTGGACTCTTTCAATGCCCATTTGGCCCTCTGGCTCCAGAATATCAGGGCAGTTTTCCTTGATAATTTCTTGGAAGATGCTTTTCAGATCCTCCTTTGGATTATGGCTTTCAAGTAGTGCGGTAATTTTCACATTGTTTCTACCAAATCGATTTTCTAGGTCAATTGTTTTTTTATGAGGTATTTTACATTTTCTTCTATTTAAATTTTTTTTAAATTGTTTGATGGGTTCTTATATCTCATTAGAGGCATTAGCTTCCACTTGCCCAATTCTAACTTTTTTTTTTTTTTTTTTTTTTTTTGCTGAGGGAGTTGGGATTAAGTGACTTGCCCAAGGTCACACAGCTAGGACGTGTTAAGTGTCTGAGGCCAGATTTGAACTCAGGTCTTCCTGACTTCAGGGCTGGTGCTCTATCCACTGTGCCACCTAGCTGCCCCTCCCCCCCCATTCTAACTTTTAAGGAGTTGTTTTCCCTAGTTAGCTTTTATACTTCCTTTTCCATTTGGCCAATTGTATTTTTTAGGGAGTTGGTTTCTTCAGTAAGTTTTGGTCTCCTTTTCTGTTTGGTCAAATTTACTTAAAATTTGTCGTTTTCTTTTTCCAAGCTGTTGGTTCTTCCCCTTTGTCCCCATGATTCTCTTGTATCACTCTCATTTCTTTCCCCAATTTTTCCCTACCTCTCATATTATTTTAAGCTCCTTTTTGAGTTCTTTCAAGAGTCCTTTTTGAGCTTGAGACCCCTTTCTATTTTTCTTCATGGGTGTTTTGATATTGTTGTCTTCTTCTGAATTTGTGTTTTGAGTTTCCCTGTCACCATGATAATTTTCTATGGTCACATTCTTGTTGTTGTTGTTCTTCATCTTTTTGGGGCCTTTTCCCTGGATGGAATGAGCACTGTCTGAGGTTTCTTGGACGAGTGACTATAGGCCCTGGCTATTTACCTGGTGCTTCACTGAAGTTTCCTTGAGGCCCATGGGAACTCTGGTGCTGCAATAAGGGGATGGAGTGGAAGTTGGCTGGAGCTGTTGGATGCTGTAGGGGGTCTGGCAGTTTACCTGATGCTGAGTGGTATTGTCTGGCATGTGCTGAGACTGGTGGGCTTTTCTGCATTTCCCTGGGGCTAAACTGAAATGTGAGGCTGTTTGGCCTCTGGAGGCTTCCTATTTGCTCGGGGCTCTGCTGAACCATGTGGCTGCTTGTTTGCTTAGGCACTGGTAGCTACCTGTTTGCCCAGGGCTGTGCTGGAGCACGTGGTGGTTCTTGGAGCTGTTTCTCCCTGGATAAACTGAGGCACACGAAGGAGTACAGATGTTGGTCTTTGCCTGCTTCATATAGTGGGACTCAGGATCTCCTGCTGTTTTGCTGAAGTGGGACTTGCTGCTGGAAAGCTTTTTGTCCATTACCCAAGTGTGATAGACCTTTCTTGCCAATCTTCAAAGGTTCTTGATCTAAAAGATTGTCTCACTCCATCTTTATGTTGCTTCTGCCATTCCAGGATTTGTTTGGAGGCACTACTTTGTTTTTTTTTTAGAAGTGAATATAGAAGAGTTACAATCATTTACTACTTAATCTACTATCTTGGCTCTTGTAAGTCCCCATAGAAGGATACTTTCTGGGAAACATGGTTAATTTTTAGCAAAGACCTTCAATGCCTCAACTCCAAGGAAAATAATGGGGATTTTCAAATCTTATGGAAAGTTGGAGCCAGGGTGAATGGTGAGTGCAATACAAATAAGGATGCTCTGATCTATTTCATAGGATCATGAGTTTAGAGATTGGATTTCAGAGGACATTCAGCCCAATACTCTCAAGTGAGGAAACTAAGGACCAGAAAGAAGTAATTTTCATCATCATCATCACTATCACCAGGTACCAAGTACCTACTATGTGCCAGATCCTGTGATAATTGCTGGGAATACAAAAAGAGGCAATGGGGATGGGGTGGGGAAGGAGGAAGGGAGGGAATCTGGATTTCAACGTTTTAAAAACTTGTTAAAATTGTTTTACATATAACAACATAACTGAGAAATATATTTTTACATATAACTGAGAAAAAAATAAAATATTAAATAAATGGGTGGGAAAGGGAAAAAAAAACCAAAAGAGGCAATAGACTGCTCTCAGAGAACTTACAAACTAACTGGAGAGACAATGTGCAAACAAATATATTCAAAGCAAACTACATACAGAAAATTAGGAAACAATTAACAGAGGGAAGGCACTATAATTAAGAGGGGTTAGGGAAGGCTTCCCATTGTGGGTGAGACTTAAAGGAAGACTAGTCCTAGCCATACTTGAGCAAGGATCCCCATTTTACTGAATATTCTCTTGCATACTTGCCAGGAGAGGGAGCTCATTACCTTTGAAGGCAGCCCAAGACAATTCTCCTTCCACTCTCCCTTCACTGAACAGACTGAGAAGTTGCTGAGTGTCCCCGATATGGTCACAAAGGCATCAGAGGCTGTGGAAGTTTTGTGCAGCTCCCTGTTACCATTGGAGATGGCCTTGATAAAGTGTGGGGCTGCACATTGAAGGCAGCTCTCAGCTGTCCTGTTCTCAGACTTGCAGATCTGCAGAAACTGTGGGAGGAGAGCATCCTCTTCCTAGCTGAGTGCCCCAGGACACCTTTGCCTCTAGAGTGGGACCTGAGATTCTTTCCAGTCCTGGCACTGATCCCAGCAGTGTGACCCCCAGAACATCATTGTACTTCCTTAGTTTCCTCATCTGCCAAATGGGTAGATTCATTTGTAAAGTGAGAAAATCAGACAAAATGGCTTCTGAAGTCCCTTCTAGCTCGAGAGCTTCAGTGATATCATCGAACCCATTGATCTTGGACCTTCAAGTCAGGACCTTCCACATGCTGTGAATAGGCTCCATCCATGAGGAAGGGGAGTCAGACAGCCCTTTGTCCTGTGCAGTCCCAGAGACTGGACTCTCAAAGGACACTCTCAAGAACCGAGTTGAGGGGGTCTCACTCACTGATCTTTCTTTTACACACAATACAGCAAAGACCCAAGCTTTTGTCAGAGCCATACCTCTCAGTGAGGAAACTACCTCTGAAGACACAGGCTGCAACTCTCCAACCCAGCTGTAGTGCCAGAGAGGCTCAGGGATGTCAAGGGACTACTCAAGTCTCTCAGTCTAGAACTGACTTCATAGGACAAGGAGAGAGCTGACTTTATCTGTGTGAAAAGTCTTTTGTAATTGTGTTCATATAGATCCTGGGTTTGTCTTGGCAAGTAGACTCCCAAATATTTCATATTGTCTACAACTCTTTTTAAATGGAATTGCTCTTTCCATCTCTTGTTTCTGGTTTTTGCTGATAATCTATGGAGATACTGATCACTCATGTGGGTTTATTTTATTTCCTGTGATTTTGCTAAAGTTGTGAATTACTTCAAACATTTTAATGGATTCTCTAGGATTCTCTAAGTATATCATTATATCATTTGCAAGGAATGATAGTTTTGTTTCTTCATTGCCTATTTTAATTCCTTCCATTTATTTTTCTTCTCATTGCTAAAGCTAACATTTCTAGTACAATTTTGAATAATAGTGGCGATAATGGGTATCCTTGTTTCACCCTTGATCTTATTGGTAAGGCTTCTAGCCTATTTCCATTACAGATAATGCTTGATGATGGTTTAAGATAGATACTACTTATCATTTTAAGGAAAGCTACACTTACTCCTATGCTTTCTAGTGTTTTTTAAATAAAAATAGGTGCTATATTTCGTCAAAAGCTTTTTCTGTAACTATTGAGATAATTATATGATTTCTGTTGGGTTTGTTATTGATGCAGTCAATTATGTTAAGTTTTTTTTCAGAATTTCTAATTTGTTGTTTAATTGAGGATTTTAAACTAGTTTTTTTCCCCCTGGCTTTTAAAATTGCACACCCAATTCATTTATCTGCTTTTTCTCTGTTTAATTCATGTAAACATTTAGAGCTAAAAAAATTTTCCCTCACATATTGCTTTGGCTTCATCCCAAAATTTTTGGTATGTTGTCTCATTATCATACTCTGAGGAAATTATTGTTTCTGTGATTTGTTTATTTGACCCACTTATTCTTTGCTATTGATTATTTAATTTCCAATTAATTTTAATGTGTCTTTTCATGGCTCTTGATTACATATAATTTTTATTGTATTATGATCTGAAAAGAATGCATTTAATATTTCTGCTTTTCTGAATTTGATTTTACACCCTAATACATGGTCAATTTTTGCATGGATTCCATATACCACTGAGAAAAAGCTATACTCCTTTCTAAGCCCATGCAATTTTCTCCAGAGGTTTAGCATATCTAACTTTTCCAAAGTTTTATTCACTTCCTTAACTTCTTTTTTTGGCTTATTTTGTGGTTAGATTTATCTAGTTCCGAGAGGGGGAGGTTGAGGCCCTCAGTGGTATAATTTTGTTTATTTTTTTTCCTGTAACTTCTCCTCTAGCAATTTGACAACTTGGTCCATATATATTTAGTATCGATAATTACTTTATTGCCTATGGTACCTTTTAGCAAAATGTAGTTTCCTTCTTCATCTCTTTTAATTAGATCCATCTTTGCTTTTGCTTGGTTTGAGGTTAGTATTGCTACTGAATGAGATGGGAAACTGAGGACTTCTCAGAATAATGATTGTGAGAGATTGGTAGGGTTTTTCATTGTAGGAAGAGAGATAAATTGTGACTTTTTAGAACATCAAAGGCAGACCAGAACCTATATGCTATTTACTGATTTGCAAAAGGGTCTGGTTGATATCATCGGGACTTGAGTGGGCGGGAAGTGCTTTGTTCTGGAGATTGGCAGGTCCTGGGAGTGGGCCTCCCTTTCTCTCTCTATAAGTGTGGGCTCAGGTAAGGGGGGGGGGGCTGGGGCATTCCTTCCTTTCCTTGGCACAGCCCAGAGGAGAATGACTGTCTCGGAGAATTTCGCGAAATTCAAATAAACTTCTAATCTTCACTTTGAGAGATCTCAGTAATGATTTTGAATGGGGAATCACATTTTTATCCCACACACTACCCCTGCTTTATTATTATTATTTTTTTTACTTCAGCTGAAGCATAATATATTCTGCTTCAACCTTTTTATCTTTACTCTTTGTGTCTTTCTGTTTCAAACGTGTCTCTTGTAAACAATATACTGCAGGATTCTGGCTTTTAATCCACTCTGCTATCCCCTTCCATTTTATAGGAGAGTTCATTCCATTTGTATTCACAGCTATGATTGTTAAGTGTGTATTTCCCATCATCCTATTTACCCTCTGTTTATACGTTTCTCTTTCTTTCCTTTCATCCCCTCCCCCTCACTGGTGTTTTGCTTTTGACCATCATCTCCTTCAATCTGCCCCGCCTCCTACCTTCACCACTCCTTTTCTTTTCTATTTCCCCTCCTACTTCTCTATAGGGTAAGATAAATTTCTTTTTTCTAACTGAGCATTATACCTTCTTTGAGCTAAATATGATGAGAATAAGATTCAAACAATGCTCACCTCTCTCTTCTTTCCTTCTACAGGAATAGGTCTTTCATACTTCTTGTGATATAATTTACCCTGTTCTGCCTCCTTCTTTTCTTTTTTTCCCTAATATGATCCTCTTTTTCACCTCTTAATAATATTTTAAAATTTTCACATCAAAGTCAATTTATACCCACACGCTCTGTCTAACCATACTTCTTTGAACTGCCCTAATGGACAGGAGTTCTTGAGAGTTACAAATATCATCTTCCCAAGAAGGGAAAGTAAACAGTTTAACCTTTATTGAATAGTATGCTTTTTTCTTTCTTGTTTACCTTTTTATGCTTCTCTTGAATCTTGTATTTGAAGAGCATATTTCCTGTTCAGCTCTGGTCTTTTCATCAGGAAAGTTTGAAACTTCCCTACCTTATTGAATGTCCATCTTATTTTTCTGAAAGATTATGCTCAATTTTGGGGCAGCTAGGTGGCACAATGGATAGAGCACCAGTGCTGAAGTCAGGAGGATCTGAGTTCAAATCTGGTCTCAGACACTTAACATTCCCTAGCTGTATGACCCTGGACAAGTCACTTAACCTCAATTGCCTCAGCAAAAAAAAAAAAGATTATTCTTAATTTTGCTGGGGAATTAATTCTTGGTTGAAATCCAAACTCCTTTGCCTTCTAGAATATTGTATTTCCAAGCCCTGCTATCCTTTAATGTAGAAGCTGCTAAATCCTGTGCGATCCCTCATTGATATTTGAAGTGTTTCTTTCTAGTTACTTGCAATATTTTCCTCTTGACCTGGAAGTTGACTATAATATTCTTTAGAGTTCTCATTTCCAGATCTCTTTCAAGAAGTGATCAATCATTTCTTTCGACAACAATATTACTCTCTGGTTTTAGGATAATTTATTGAAAGATGCTGTTTTTCTTTTTCTTTTTTTTATTCTGGCTTTCAGGCAGTCCAACAATTCTTAAATTATCTCTCCCAGATCTTTTTCCCGGGTTAGGTGTTTTTCTTCTAGTTTTTCATTCTTTTAATTTTGTTTGACTGATCTTCGATGTCTCACAGAGTTTTTAGCTTTCATTTGCCTGTTTCTAATTTTTAAGGAATTATTTTCTTCAGGTAGCTTTTGTACCTCTTTTCCCATTTTGCCAATTTTACTTTTAAAGGAGTTGTTTTCTTCAGTGGCTTCCCCCCCCCCCCCCTTTTGGACATTTTAATTCCATTTTAAGGAGTTATTTCCTTCTGTCAATTTTTGTGCTTCCCTTTCCAAGCTGTTGACTCTTTTTCCCCTAATTCTCTTGCCTAACTCATTTCTTTCTACAGTTTTTCTTCTACCTCTCTTACTTGATTTTTAGCATCCCTTTTGAGCTCTTTCGAGGCTTATTCATACATAGGCTTTCTGACACTGTTGCCCTCTTCTGAGTTTGTGTTCTGATCTTCCCTGGTGCCATAGTGGCTTTCTATGGCCAGGGCTTTTTTTTTTTGTTTTTTGTTCATTTTGATAAGTTGAGCTCTGCTCCTAGAGTACAGGAGCTTCTTGGACTGCAGGTCAGGGGTCTCTTCTCTGGCTTTTTGCGCTGGGGCCTCTGGGGCTGGCAGCTTGCCCATACACTAGGATGGTCTGGCCTAGTCGTGCCTGTTGTGTGGGAGGCTGGAGACCTCATGACTGGACTGTTGAGCCAGAGCCCCAGGGCCTAGAGTGCTGATTTATGCTGTGGTGAAGAGCCTCTGGCTCGGCTTGCTCGGGCACATCTGTGCTGGGCTCCTCTGCCCTCTTACCCAGGTGAGACAGACCTCTCTGAAGTCCTTCTAAATGATCTCGAGATGGAAAATTGTTTCACTTGCTCTTTTTGTAGATTTTGTCACTCTAGAATTATTTTAGAGGCTTGATTTAATGTTGTTTCCAAGGGAAACTGGGCAGAGCTTGGCACCTTCCTGGCTCCTCTCTGCCATCTTGGCTCCTCCTGCTTTTCTTTATGCATACATGGTCTGTGGTCCAGCTCTTTTCCTCTGAGCATTCCCTGAGATCTCAGTGCTCCCTCCTTCCTCCTCCTCCTTTTGCTTTTAAGTTTAGCTCTTCTGGCATCAGGGATGTCTCCACTTCAGTTAGTAACAACGTCTTCCCCCGGGACCTCGCTGATACCTTGTCCCCTCTCTAACGCACTTGTCATCCTCATTGTTGGCACCCCTATAGCCAGAATGCCCGAGAATAGCTGGGCGGACCGCCCTGAGCTACTTACCACCGGGTAGCATCCCGCCTTGCTTTGGTGCGGGAGAATCGAAGAAAGAGGAAGGGCTGTTTCCACGGTGGATGGATTTAATGAGGCTGACCCACTTTTGTGCCTCTTGATGTTCTGGATTGTTCACAGAGCCAGGTGAACCTCCAGGGCACTCTGGGGCACCATGCCATTGTCTGTTTACTCTGAAGACGAGCCTGCCTGGCACGTTCTCCCCTGGTGTGTGACTGGGGGGGCAGCCTGGGAGGAGTACGGGGATCTGTGTCCCCCTCCTGCGTCTCATTCCAACCTGGCATGTTCTGGAGCAAGGCTTGGTTCCATTTTGGTGGGTCCAAGGGGCTGGTGTTCTGCTCTAGGAGGCTGCTCTGAAAAGCTCTGTCAGAGATGCCCTGGCTACATAGTTAGAGGCCATACCCGGGCACGCTAAGGCTGGGGGAATCCACACTGAACACTGAGTGTGTAGACTCCAAGAGACTGTGTCCTTAGTCTTTGTACCGAATGTGTAGTTTGGGATGGAGGTGGCAGTGTTGGGTATGATACTGGGTACATAACAGATGCCCAATTTGTGGAGTTAAATCCAATGAGCATGGGCCAGAAGGCAGGAGGGCATCAGTAGGGGGTGAGGATCCTATCTTTTCTTCTCAGGAGCCATTTATCAAGTAGGGAGACAGGGAGGACGTTGGGTCCACGTTCTCCCACAAAAACTCCATTAGGGTAATCTGAGGACCAGTCTTTGTAGCCCCTGGCACATCCTGGCCAGTCCCTCAATTCCTCCCTGTAGAATGTAATGCTCAAGGCTCTCTCAGGTGAGACAGGAGGGAGACAGGTCACTGAGTATGGACAGAAAGGGACTGATGGGAGAGGTAACTCGGCTTTCCCTGGACCTGGGCAGTCTTTGAGCCAGGAGATGTGGGTCTGCATGTCAGCTCTGATCCCATCCAGCCGTATGACCAGAAAACTATGACTATTTCTTTGAACCTCTGTTTCCTTTTCTGTAAAATGGAACTAAAAATCCTCGCATGGCCTTCCCTTCCTCAGTGATTGTGAGGAAAATGCTTTGCAAACCTCAAAAGCCTCTAGAAATGTGTAATTTGAGTCTCCTCCTCTTCCTCCTCTTCCTCCTCTTCCTCCTCTTCCTCCTCTTC
>JAJPUD010027980.1:0-14254 GCA_023553655.1 Myrmecobius fasciatus
TTTTTTTTTTTTAATTTTGTCTTGTCTTGTTTGGTTTTTGAACATGCGAGTTACACAATCAGATTTGCACCTGAGGAAGATCATCTTTCTGCAGAAAATGGGTTGAAAAGTAGAAAGAAGAGAAACAAGAAGACTGATTAGGAAGTTAAACAATACAAGTGATGAGGTCTTAAGGAAGGGTTTGGTAGTATGAGAGCTAAGATGACTGTAAAAAAACCTTGGAAATAGATAGAATTGGTAAGACTTGTGAATAATTATATATGTGGGTAAGGTAGAGTAGAAGTCAAGAATGAGTCCAAGGTAATGAACCTAGGACCCTGATAGTACCCCTTAAAAGAAATAGAGAAGTTAGAAAAACTATGAAGAACATAGAAGACTATGTTCTTCACAAACTGCAAGTCATTTAACCTAGTTTGCCACCATACTACTCCAGTATCTTTGCCAAGAAAAAAAAAAGTCACCCAAATAGGTTCACAAAGAGTTGGCTGTGACTGAACAATAATAATGGAAGCCAGAGGCAGAGGAGAGAGAGACAGTGATTAATGCATTTAAAATCCACAGAAATGTCAAACAGGAGTGAGAAGAGGCCATTGGACAGAATTATTAACAAATCTTTAATAACTTAAATTTTTGCTCATCTTTTAAAATATATTTCCTCCAGGAAGCCAAGATCTCCCAGTAGAGTAAACACCTCTTCTCAGACCTCATATATCATTTTGCTTATATCTCTGATAAAAAATGATCATAACTGTTTTGTACTATAATTCTTCATATATTAAGAAGAAACCACTTGGGATTATGAATAGAATTCTTGACTTGGCATCAAGAAATCTTAAGTTTAAATTTTGCCTAGTTGTATAATCTTTAGCAAGTCTCTTAAACTCTCTAAGCCTATTTTTTTCATCTATAAAATAAGGATATCTCTAATCTCATTAGGTTTATCAAATTATATAGTATATATTAAGCACTTTGAAACCTCAAAATGTTGCATACACATTACCTATTGTTATTAGATCTCTCTTCTAGGCATTCATTAGGGAAGGATAAAAATGCCATTAACTTTGTTTGTCCCTCCTTCCCTTCTGTCCATCCAGCAATCCAATCCTAAGGACACTTTAAAGTGAATTCTTTTCCCTCCAATTTTCTTAAGAGAACTTTGTCTAGACCTTTTCTTTTCCCTAGAATGAAGGCCTTCTTGTAGGATATACATTTCTTGAGGGCATGGATTATTTCATTTTTACTTTTGAATTTCCAATGCCACATCCAGTGCTTTGTATATAATAGATGCTTAATAAATGTTTGTGGGAATGAATTGATTTGCCTTTGCCTCATTTTGCTTTTCATCTTACTTACATGTATATGTGTTCTTCCTCTTCCCCACTCCCCTTTGCCATGAAATTGTAAGCTCCTGAAGGCAGGAACCATGGAGGCTTTGTACCTAATTGTAATTTAAGAAGTGTTTTAAGTTATATCTATTTATATATTCCATTTAATTGTTTAGGAAGTAAAGGAAGTGTATACTTATGTGTATGTGTATTGTATATAAATTAGACAGAAACCAGAAACAGTATGGAAAAGTGAATGGAGAATCATGGTCAGAAGGGAGAAGATTTGAGGTTTTATCTCCACTTTAAATGTTTGACTTTGAACAAAGCATTTCTCCTTCCTTGGATTCAGTTACCTTGCCAGTAAAATGAAGGATTTGAACTAGATGGATTCTAAGGTCCTTCTTAATTCAATCAAATCTATGGTTCTATGGTAATATGTTCTCCCTCTGAGAAGTAACCTCAAAATATATAGAGTTTGTTCCTCTGTTTTTAACAAGTTAAAACATTTCTAATGACTCCTTCTTTTCTGATCACATGTATCCTAATTGCTTTGCAATTAAATCTATCTAATTGGTATGAAAAAACTGAATAATGGAAATCAAAAAGTAAATTCAAGGAAGAATGGTTGGTCAAGAAAATGGATAAGCTTTTTCTCCTATTCAATTTGGGGCCAAAGAAAAGGCATTAAAAGTGGGAGAAGAGAGACAGAAAAAGATAGAGACAGAGATAGAGAAGTGGAGAGAGACAGAGAGATAGCAAAGATACCAGGAGGGAAGAAAGACAGAGAGATAGCAAAGATACCAGGAGGGAAGAGAGACAGAGAAAGACAGAGAGACAGAGAGAAACAAAGACAGAGAAATAGAGACATATAAAAGGCATTAAGAGGAGAGAGAAAGAAGAGGAAAGAGAGAGAGATAAAGACAGAGAAAAACAGAGAGAGACAGTGACAGAGAGACTGAAGCCGTCAAAAAGAGGCACAGAGAGAAGGAGGGATGGAGAAGGACAGATAGAGAGACAGGAAAGGCATTTAGAGGGAAGAGAGACACAGAAAGACAGAAAGCAAAGAGAAATAGAAACAAAGAAATAGAGGCATAAAAAGGCATTAAAAGGAGAAAGAAAGAAAAGGGAGAGACATAGAAAGAAAGATGAAAAGATAAGAGAGGGGGAGAGAGAGACAGACAGAGATAGAAAGAGAGAGAGACAGAGACAGAGATAGAGAGGAGAGACAGAGACAGAGAGAGAGACACACAGAGAGAAAGAGAGAGGGAGGGAGGTAGGGACAGAGACAGAGACAGAGATTTGTTTTACTGATCTAGAAATATATTCTCGTTTTCCATTTGTATAGTCCCTTCTAAGGAGTACATTTCTGATGCAGTGTAAGCTTGCATAAATTTTAAAAGCCATGTAATCATTCATGTAGTGACAAACTAGAGCATTTACCTGGAACTAAATCACATTTTCATGAAGAGCTTTGCACTCAGTGTCTCTCAAAATCTAGGAACATGGATACAAATACGCCAAATGCAATGGAAATTCAACTTGACTCTATGAAGGATTCACTCATCTTGATGTACACATGATAGAATAAATGAAACAGCCTTGAAAGCCTCCATCTTTTTTATGGATTTGGATTTCTTTTCAGAATGTCTTTGAGTATGCACAAAATATATACATTATATTTTCTAGTTCTATGTGTATTCCCATGTAAATTTCAATGCACATATATTCTCCCATATCTATTCACATACATACACATATAACAACATCTTTATTTCAATATAAACATATATTGCATAAATTGATATCAATATGATATATGAATATTTATATTCATAAAGACATTTGAATTCCAAATCCATGTATGTCTGAATAAGTGTTTATATGTATCCACATAAACATGAATGCATACATATAACATACATATGCATATGTTTATAGATACCTTTACATAAATATATCAACACATAATTCAAACAATGCACACAATGCATATGTATACATGTATTGTGCATATGCATTTGCATATATATGCATATACAGATGTGTCTGTATTCACAAACATGCATATATACATAATTTATATACACAAAATATTCAGATATATCTGCATAAAATATAAGCACATAATAGTTAAATATATACACATATATAATTATGCATGCATATAAATGTATATATAGAGAAACATGTGCATATTTATATGTATGCATATACATTTACAAATATATAAGCCTATATTTTGCTATATATTTAAAATGTACTTATATATACACAGATGTGTTTGTATCTGTGTATATGCATACATATAATATGCATAAACAATATAATCAACCAGAAAGCACACATGCCAGGTGTTGGCTAGGTGCTGAATGTGCCTATACACAGCCATACACGTTGTTTCTATGTGAGGTATCCCGACATGATGGAACTCGCAGGGAGGAAGACCTCTCATTCTACTTGGCAGCTCTCTGGGACTATAGAATAAGCTTGATAAATGTACCCATGATCTGTAATTTCATCAATATGGGGAACTCTCTGAGCAGCAACTTTTTCCATTAATATTTATCTTTTGTACCTTAGTAGATGAACCCTGGGGAAGGGACTGAGAATCATAACTTACCCAGGTGTGTCCCATAGCTAGTAAACCTCAGAGGTCAAATTTGAATCCAGGTCTTCCAGTAGCCAGAGTACCATCTACTCTACTGCATTGCATCAAATAATCCATCTAATTTGTTTGTGTGCCTTAATTTATGAAGAGCCAAACCCAATCCTTGGGTTCCAGAGATGAAAGTCACCAGGTTAGTGTCCATCCTTTCTAATTGGCAATCTACTCTGAATTCTAATCAGCAACAGAATTCCTACTCCCCAGAACTCTTTCACCTTATTAGCAGAGGAGTGGCTTTTGATTTTACATAATGCATAGGAATCATTCCCCTTTTTTTCTTTTTTTTATATTTAGTAAATGTCAATAAATCTATGGCAGATAAAAGGGCACTGATAACATACTAGCTATTGAATTTCTATACTTTGTCAAATATATGTACCTCTTAATTCAATAAAGCTAAAAGGCGATGCTCATTGGGGTTTCCCATTCATGAGGCTTGACCTTTCCTAAATGTCAAATATCATTTTTCTTTTATCAAGGGACTATATTATATTATTTATATAAAGTTAATAATTATTTGGGGAAAATAAATATATTTTGCAGGCAGTAATAATGAAAAAAAGATAATCAGTGAGGAATTTCTCCATCATGCCAGTGACTTAGTATATTTCTGTCTGTGTTTCCATTCTCCCTTTTCCCAAATTAAAAAAAAAAACACAATCCATATGTACACATATTTGTAAATATATTCCAATATATACATACATATGTACACATATATCATATAGTTTTTTCTCCAAAGGAGTAGGTGGATTAATTGAGCATTAAAGTTCCCCAAATCTGTGATCTAATAATGTCCTCTCTTTCAAAAAACACTTATTTCACTTTTAAGTATAAAAACTTTTCTTGGCATCTTGATGTCTTTAACAGTGTTGAAATATGATTATTCTCTGCTGTCCTTGCTACTTGGATTAAAAAGAATACAAATTTTCATATGTCGGAGAGTAAGGAGATAGAAGGATGAGGAGCCAGAAATTCTAGATTTTCTGACCAATTCATGATCCATACAACCTGGAAGAGATCTGAGCAGTGGTCCAGTCCAATGATCTCATTATTATAAATGGGGAAATTGAGACCTAGAGAGGCCAGTTCACTTGGTTAGTAACAGCGATGATTTTAGCTTAGGTCTTTGATATCCAAGGATGATACCGTTTCCACTGTATCCAATGTACAATCTGAAGGCAAGAAAGTAAGCATTTGTTGGATATTTACTATTTATACAATGCTATAGCATACACTAGAGTGTACACAAAAGTAGTTCCTAGGATTCCTTTCCTGGGAGAATTTCCAATTCACACATAGACAATGTACCCATACCAATTCTACTCAGAAAATCTACTAAGAATACAGCTACAGCCTTGATGAATTGTTAGTATGCACAGATGTTAACAATAATATCATTTTCATTAATATTCACAGTGGGTTGAGTTCCATAGAAGCAATCCTCTGAGTTAACCTTTCATGCTTCTATATACTATATGGCATTTTCTCAAAATAATCCATGGGTGCATCTTAATAAAGCCTGAATTTCTAAATTCAATTAAACCAACATATTCCAAATATTTCCTTGCATGTTTATTATACACAGCAGATGCCAGTCTCCAAATTGGGTAAAATGACTCACTTGTGGAACACAAAGGAGAAAAGTTCTCAGATGTTCCAGATAATCTATTGGCAATTTATGATCAGGTATGCCAAGAGTAATGAAGGCATTATTGTATTCAAGTTCTGTTGGTATGGTGTAAGGTCTGGCTTTTATAGACAAGTCCATTTCAGATTTTAGCAAAGTTAAAAATAATCTTTGGATTTCAGGATATTCAAGTTATCCTCAGTTAACCATTACATTCTTTGACATGGAAATGATATGGAGGCTTATGATCTGGCCTTGGATGTTGATATAAAATGTAAATTTTTGTATTCTACACATTTCCTGGCAGTAGAATTCTCTCAATGGCAGAAATGTGTGACCTCTATTTCTCTTAATGGGCTATGACCTGAAGAGAACATGGATGTAGCGGGGAGGTCAGATGCCTTTTGCTCAGCTTGTGGTTTGCGACAGTTTTAGAAATCCATTTGAGTTAATCCCTGTTGGGACAACATTCCGGATTATCTGCTATGACCCTGTTTTCCCAGAGTAAACATCATATTTCAGATATTTTTAGGCATTCTCATCATGGTGATGAGACGCTAAATACAGATGGGAAAAGTTTAATATTATTGCTGATCCCTAACCCGATGATGCTTCTGTTTATTGGCACATGTCAAGGATCAGCTAGGAGCTTAGACTGCTTTTTGGATGACTAACATCACCACGAACAAATTAAATACAAATCAATAAGGAATATAGCATTCAGATTTTGCATATTGCAACAGTTTTTTTAACTTATGATCATATTTTGCAAGTCCCTTTCAGTTTTAACTCTAAATCTATTTTCCTTCCTGACCTCACTTCTTTCAATACTTACCTCCCACCCACCCTTTTGAAATATATCTTTTCCGATTGTCCAAGATCTTAGTGCCCTCACCTCTGAAATTAACCTATATACTCTGTATATATATTTTTGCTGTTGTTCAGTTTCTTCTTGTGACCCTTTTTTTTCATATTTTCTTGGCAAAGATACTGGAGTAATTTACCATTTCCTTTTCCAATTCATTTTACAGATGAGGAACTGAAGCAAATAGGGTTAAATGACTTGTCCAGAGTCACACAGCTAGTGAGCATCTGAAGCTGGATTTGAACTCAGGAAATTGAGTCTTCTTCACTACAGGTCTAGCATTCTATGTACTATGGCGCCACCTAGCTGCCTTATCTGTATATATCTAATTATTAAAATGTGAGTTCCCTGAGGGCAGGGACTATTTTACCTTTTCATCCTTAGTTATTGGCACAGTGCCTAGTATATCTTAAACACGATACCCCCTTTTTTTTTTTTTGAGTTTTTCTTTGGTATTCCAATGGTGAAACTGATGTGTTTTTAGCCTAGGAGTATCTACTGACCATATAATGTCTGATGCTATATTTGGAGTTCTTAAATTTGAAAAAAGGAAAATAACTAGCCTTGCTTGAAAATCTTTTTAAAATTACAAAGAGAATCTTTAAGGTTAATTTATTATAATTACATAATGTATAATCACATGTAATTCCTAGTTATCAATTATCTTTAAAATTAATTAATGAAAAGTACATTTCTTATATCAGTATGGAAGTTGGGGGTCTATCTATATCTAATATGCTGTCAGATATGGTTACTCTCTCAGCTGGCTTTTTTCCAATGTTTTTCTTCAATACAAAGGTGATTTTCCAATTATGACTGGAATTAAGTGATTGTGGAATAATCAGGCAGCAACAAAATTTTTAAAAAATCAGTTTTGTATTAATTGGGTAATGTTCTTTGTAAATTGAATTACTCCAATTGCTTTTATTTGTTTTGTTTAATCTGAATTATTAACATTTCTCTGTCATTTTCTTAAGTCTAGGCAATCAAAAAAACAATAAATCAAATGTTGATTTTTAACATTTCCCAGTTTCTGAAGTATAAATGCTCATGTTGAAATTTTTTTTGGTAGAGCTGACTTCCAGCATACCTTGACTTTTAGCTTTAAATCATAAAAACCTTTGTATGGATTATGTTTTTAGGTTTTTTGATTAAAAGATGATTAATGCTTTATCCCAAACATTTTATTTTTCTATGGAGCTAGCTAACTTTGATTTGATTGATACAAGACACGGAATTAATTCGTATAATCTTGAATTATTAGATAGGGAGGAGAACATTAGTGAAATCACTTAAATTTAGTCTTCTGTATCTGGGTAGAAAGGGTGAGGGATTTTTTGTTTTGTTTTGTTTTGGCTGGCTAATAGATTTCATTTAGTCAGCTATACAATTATATAGGATAGTTTGTCTTTGGTCTTGTAGACGTGATTATAACCATGATCAGCAAGCATTTGTACTTACTGTGTGTCAAACACTGTACAAGACACTGGAAATACAAAGAAAAAAAATGTAGTCCCTGCTAAAGTAGGTTAAAGCCAGGTTATAAAGTATTAGAACTGATAGGGAGCTACTGAAGTTCAGTAAGAAGGGTAGTAACAAGGTAAGACCACTGCTTCAGGAAAATCATTTTAATGATTATGTGAAGGAAATATTGGAATGGGGAAAGATACATTTAGAGGTTACTTATTACGATAATCCAGGGATGAGTTGATGGAGTTACTATTAAGAGTATTTGTTACTATTAAGATTACTGGTTACTGACTTGCTTTGTACAGGGGTATTCCTGAAATCACAGGTCCAGCCTTTATTTGCTATGAAAGAAACTTAATTCATTATTTCGGTTCTGAAAGAGTTTTCAAGATTGGTGGGAGCCTTTGTTTTGTTTCTGGGAATGAGAGAAAGAATATTTGATCTGTACAATTACCTGCGAGTTCAGACTGGCCATGTTCCCAGTAGAATGTAAACTTCTTGAGAACAAGAAAAGTTTTCATTTGTCATTTTTTCATGTCTGACAGAGTCAGTGCTTAATAAATGATTATTAAATTGAAATCTCCCTAGTGAAAATAAAGGAATATGCTTTCTTTCTTTATTTTTTTCAAAAAAGATCTCTGGATTATTTCCTTTTCCATCCTCTATAAAAAAAGAGGGAGAGGGAAGAGAAAAAAGCAGGAGAGAGAGAGAGACAGAGACACACACATAAGAGAGAGACAGAAAGACAGAGACAGAGAGACATGCAGAGATAAAAAGAGGAGATGGCATTGAGAAGTGAGAGAGACAAAGAGAAACAGAGACAAAGAAAGAAAGAGAGATACACAAAGAGAGACAGAGACAGAAAGACAGAGACACAGAGAGAGACATACACAGAGAAAGAGACAGCAGGGACAGAGAGACAGATACAGCAGAGATAGAGAGACAGAGACATACAGAAGCAGAGTCAGAAGAGACAGATAGTCAGAGACATACATACAGAGACGAAGAGTCAGAGAGAGACACTCAGTGACAAAGACAGAGAAAAGAGATTGAGATGGAAATGATAAATGGAGAGAAGAGAGGAAGAAAAAAAGAAAAAAAAATTGCAAAATAAATTAAAACATTGAAAAAATGTCTGATGGGTATAGGACATAATATTCTATGTACATACATGCATGTATATGTGTATGTATGCACATGTGCTTCCTTCATTTTCCATGGCCATTATCTCTCATTTATATATGAAGAAATAGAACACAAGTTTTTCAAATTTATTCTTTCTAACTAAAAACATAGTTTTATTGGATAGATTTTCCAGCCATTTGAACCTTGTCATTTGGTTGAACATATGAACTTCTTGGAGGCATTCGGTTTTTGCCCTGTATCCCCATGCTATAGCCCATCTGGCACATAGTGAACACTCAGTATATTCTTATTCATAAGAGCACAATTTTCATGGATCCAGAGCTGGAAGGGAAGCCATCACCTAGTCCCACCTTCTTATTTGAAGCTGAAGAAGCTGAAGCATGAGGGATTGAATGACATGTCCCAGGAGACACTGATAGTGTAGGGGTAAAACTAGAACCTTGGAGCTTAAAGGCCAAAGTATATACTTTTCCTACTACATTATATGGAATTGAATTAGATAGATAGGATGGTAGTTTGTATTCTTTCACTTTCAAATCTGACATCAAGAAATCAATAACTAAATTCCTTCTGATGAAGGGAATAATTTGGACTTTGTAATATCTGGAGTTCTCACAGCAGAACATTTTGATCAGAGGACTAGGACATGATAAAGTTCTCCAATACCATGCCAAAGAAGCTGTTTCTTTTGTTTAGGTCTTTGGGATAGTCCGACATTGGGATTTGATGGTTCAGTGGGGTTCTGGTCCTGTTGAATTTCCCTTTGCATTCTCATTAGAATGAAAGCTTCTTGATAGTCAAGATATTTCTTTCTGTATATCTGTAGCCACAGTGCCTACTATGGTCCTGAAGACATTGCAGGTGTTTAGTAAATATTTTTGAACTGATTAATTAAACTCTCTGTCTAGGTAATCCATATAAAGTGAGCTTTAATAGCAACAGAAGTAGTTTATAGTCTCTGAACATAGTTCTGAGATCTATCAGCATGATCCAAACTATCTTAAGTAGTATTTTATATTGATTCTCAACTCTTCCAAAGTTTAAAATATGGATAAGTGGTACACACAAGCTAAGTCCCAGAACAGTGATCACTTAACATACAGAGGGCATGACATTTGATTATATCAAAGCTTCTCCAAATGCCAAGAGGAATCTGGAGAAAGATATTTGATATTGACTTTAAAAAGGTCCGCATAGATAAAATTAATAAATCTTATTAAAGTGTATTTTAGGGATATTGATTTTAAAGTGGAAACACACCCACAAAGAGAGTCCTTTGATAAAGGCCAATGTGTAAAATTCCTTTTAAAATCATAGTTACTGTAATTATGTGGAGCATTTTACAAGCAACCAGGGACTGCTTTGGATAGATGACTGGAATTTAATCAGTCACTGACACTGATAGTTTTCACCCCACCTCAATCCTCTGTGTCCCCTATCCCAACTCATATATTGGAAGCACAGTTTTAGGGCATATCTATTCAGATTGGAAGCTTTTCTGATCACCTTTGATCTCTCTTTGAGCCCTTGACAAAAAAGTGACTTTTTACAGATCTCCCCAAAGATAATGGAATAAGGTGATTTTTCTCACTAGCATAAGTCTTTCTCCTCCTACCTCCCCTATTTTATTTCCAGAAAACTTAATTCAGTGACCTAGTATACATTTTGTATTCTCATGGAGCATTATGTATGAAATGCATAAAACATTGGTTTATTAATGTTGCCACCTGAGACTATAAGATAAAAAAGCAGGCAGATCCCTTTGTACTCTAAGGACACAAGTGCTTGCCCTGAGCCTCTTTAAAATACAATTCACTTCATCTCCCAGTATTGGGGTTTTTATTTGGATTAAGCGGCCCAGACCTGCCCATCAGCAGAAGGGAAAACTGAGCTCAACATGGCTCTGAAGGCGCTGGAAAATAATTACAAATGATGAATGTGAAAATTAACCTACCTCTAGAGTTTGTGTTTTACAAGTATGAAATCGATCAGTTTATCTCCCAGCAGATTTAAAACATATCTGATTATTTTTGATGGTTCAAGATGTAATGCTCTGAAACTCTAAATAGAATTCTTAGCGCTTACCTTTATTAAAATCTGAGGATCTGAAAATATAGCTGTCTGCATTGATTACTATATTTCTGCTTTGGAAAAAAATGACATCCTTAATTCACCGCTTGTTGTTTGCAGTCTCATTATTGTGCTTAATATACCTCTGTCCCTAGAATAAATTAAGGACTTTTTTTACTCCTTTTAAAGCATGGTTCACTTACACTTGGATTCTTGGAATGCTTCTGGATTGGAGTGTGTGACATGAGTCTTAGAGATCAATTCATAGCTGTTAAGGATCATGAAGAATGACTCATTAAAACAGTTAGTACATGACAAATAACAACATTTGTGTTTAGTATGAGAATTTGTCAGACAGTGCACTTATTCCTGAAACCTGATTGAAAATCTACTTGAACCAATTTATTAATCAGTCAGTGCCCTGGCTTTAACAAACTGTTTTATTAAAAAGCTCTAGATATATTAAAATTTCCCTTTATGTGATAGGTATTATGCAGCACTATCTCTGAACCACAATCATAAGTTAAACACATTACTGAAGAGTAGAATACATGAAAGAAAAAATGAGCTTTTTTTTTTTAAGGCAGTAGATTGTTCTTTGAAAATTTCTATGATAAGCACAGGAGCGCCTATCACCTGGTAATGTGGTGCAGTGGATTCCAATGGGCTGCTGATTATAATAACCATGATGATCATAAGAGTTTACATTTACTAGGGAGGAACTGGAGATGTTTAGACTTGAGAAGAGGGGATACTTGAGGAACATAACTGTCCTAAATATTTGTAGGATTGTCATATGGCAGGTGGTTTCAAGGCATTCTATCTAATCTCTATCTACCTATATATCTATCATCAATCTATTTACATATACACTCATGCATAAATATCTGTGTCTGCATATATATGTATATGTAGATTATACATATTATACTCAGGGCTATCTTAGCCCAATATTATGTTAGCTTAGAAAAGTTTCAAGAGTAGGTCGGATGACTGCCTACATATTTATTACCCAAAGACCTATCTAATAAATTTGGTGAAGCTTCTCAGTAGGTCAGCTATGGAGTGATTAATTCCTTGGCCACAGTAACTCTTGAGGACTATTTACAAATTGTAAAGTAGCTGTGATCTATTTTGATGAAGGGAGCCCCCATGGTCATGACATTACAGATTTTTGAATTGTTGAATATTATGACTACCCAGTGGAGAACTCACAACATTTACAAAGTTCCTTAAATCAAAATGCTATTGGGTTAAAAAAAAATGCTATTAACAAAAAAAAAAATCCCTGCAAATCATAAATTGTCTTCACTTTCAGTGACCTAACTCAATGAATATAAGTTTCCTGATGGCAGAGCAGCAAGGTAAAGTGGTTAAATTGCTCAAGTTGGAATCTGGAAAACCTAAGTTTGAATTTTTTTTCAGATATTTACTAGCTATGTGACCCTAGAGAAATTTGTTAAACTCTGCCTTAGTTTCCTCTTCTATACAATGGAGATAATATTAATATCTAACTTATAGAGCTGATGTGAGAATTAATGATGAAGCATATATAAAGGGCTTTGCAAGTCTTTTGTAAGATGTATATTTTAACATGTAAAGTATGTATTTTAATACATGAACTATATATTTTAATAATATGCAAATGCTGGCTGTCACTTTTACAGAACTTACTATACAACCTGCTACTCAGCAAATATTTGTTGATCAATCAGTTGATTCTTTTTAGAAATTAGTATTTTGACTTCAGAATTTGGAGTTGAAAGGGACCCTTTAAGATAATCTAGTCCTACTGCACTATATGACACCAAAATTTCTTAGCCATCATTCCCTAATAGGTAAATGATAATCTTTGAAAAGTTCTAGACATAGTGAACTCATCTCCTAGTGGGAAGAGAGCAGACCAATTTATTGCTGTACAGCTCCCAGTAAGAAAGAGATTTTTCACAAAGTGGACGTGAAACAGGCATTTTTACTCTATGCTTAAGTGTAGGTTCATTGATTTAGGGCAATCTGCTCTAAGGAAATTTTACTCTATGCTTAAGTGTGAGTTCATTGATTTAGGGAAATCTTCTCTAAGAAAATTCGAAGAGACAGAGAATGATCTGGGAGCTGGAGGGATTGGGGCAGACTTTGAAGAGAAGGTAGCATCTGAATTAGGCCTTGAAAAATGAAATTTAAAAAGGTAGAGATAGAGAGAGTGTATTCCAGACTTTGGAGACAGGTATGTGAATACACAGGGATGAGTTTCAGGAAGGTTGGAACACAAAGTACATGAAGGGGGGAATGATAAATAAGTCTCAAAAGTTAAGTTGGAGGGAATCACATTTGTGAAGGGAGGGACTTAAATTCCATGCTAAGGAGATTGTATTTTATTCTGCTGGGAACCATTGAAAGTTTTCAAATAAAGTTACAATCTGTTGTAATAAACCAAGTTGGCCCTTTCTTTTACCTCTGTTTCTTCTTTTAGTATTTGAAAGTAGTTTTCCTAGTCCCTCTTTGAATTCAATTATTCTTGAATGATGGATTTTTCAAACCCTATCTCATTTTGGTATTCATCCCTTCTAATCACAATTTAGCTTGTTACTGTACCCTTAAAAAATGGATCTTTATGGGATGATTCCCTGGGAGGGAGAAGAGGGAAAGATACTGGAGACAAATTATGGTGATGTCAACTAGGCAGTTAGTTAAACATTTATTAAGTGCCCAAAGTCTGCCAGACACTATGCTAAGCACTGAGGATACACAAAAGAGATAAAGATAGTATTTGCTTTCAAGGAGCTTACAATCTGATGGGAGAGACAACAAGGAAACAAATATATACAAAGCAAATATAAACAAAATAAACAAGAAATAATTAAAAGAGAGAAGTCGACGCAGCTGGGTGGCGCAGTGGATAGAGCACCAGCCCTGAAGTCAGAAAGACCTGAGTTCAAATGTGTAATCAGACACTCAACACTTCCTAGCTGTGTGACCCTGGGCAAGTCACTTAACCCCAGTTGCCTCAGCAAAAAGAGAGAGAGAGAGAGAGAAAGAGAGAGAGAGAGAGAGAGAGAGAGAGAGAGAGAGAGAGAGAGAGA
>JAJPUD010027982.1:0-15067 GCA_023553655.1 Myrmecobius fasciatus
AGAGAGAGAGAGAGAGAGAGAGAGAGAGAGAGAGAGAGAGAGAGCTCTCACCATAGACAGCTTCTATGGAGAGAAAGAAGAGCAGACCCCAGATCCTGAGGTTCCTTTAGACAAAACTCCAGTGGAAGTCAGCAAGGACCATCACTGGTCCACTTTTCAAAAGGCTTTTCTGGAAGATTGCATAAAGAATCTCAAAAGAGAGCTGGAGGATAAATGGGAAAATAAACTAAAATCAGTGCAGGAAGGATACACTATCTTGCAAGAAGGCTATAATGGCCTGCAAAAGAGATATGAAAAAGACACCAATTTATTGAAAAGTAAAATTAGTGAAGTGGAAAAAGAGTGCAATGAACAAATTGGCCAGTTAAAAAAGGAGCTTAAAAAGGTAACTGAAGAAAACAACACTGTAAAAATAAGAATTGAACAAATGCAAGTGAATGATTCAATAAGACTTCAAGAATCAGTCAAACAATAACAAAAAATGAAAAAATAGAAGAAAATATGAAATATCTCCTAGGAAAAACAACTGACTTGGAAAATAGATCTAGGAGAGACAATCTAAGGATTATTGGACTTCCTGAAAGCCATGATGAAAAAAAGAATCTAAACACTATCTTCTAGGAAATCCTGAAAGAAAACTGCCCTGAGGTTGTAGAATCAGAAGGCAAAATCACCATTGAAAGAATTCACTGATCACCTCCTGAAAGAGACCCCAAAATTAAAACCCCAAGGAATATCGTGGCTAAATTTCAGGACTACCACACCAAGGAAAAGATTTTGCTAGCAGCTAGAAAGAAACAATTCAAATACCAAGGATCAATAATTAGTATCACACATAATCTGTCTGACTCCACATTGAAGGATAGAAGGGCCTGGAACCAGATATTCCCGAAAGACAAAGGAACTTGGATTACAGCCAAGAATAACCTATCCAGCTAGAATGAGCATTATCCTCCAGGGAAGAAGATGGTCATTTAATGATATGTGTGAATTTCACCTATTTCTAATGAAAAGACCACATGTGAACAAAAAATCCGACCTCCAAACACAGAACTCAAGAGAAGCATAAAAAGGTAAAAAGGAAAGGACTCTTGAGAACTTTATTTTTACTATGGGGATACTTAAAGTTTGGGGATATAATTAACTAGATATTACTTTGATAATATGAAAAAGAAAACTAGAGGGGAAAAGGTTATCATACTGGGGAAAAGAGGGAAAAGGTGGTAAAATAAGATTTTAAAAAAAGGAGGTAAAAATAAGATAATATCTCATGAAGAGGCAAAGAAAACCTAATATAATTGAGAGAAAGAAGGGAGGGAGATGAGCACTGTGTAAATCTTACTCTCATCACTTTGGGCTCTAAAAGTGTATTTCAGACATTTGATTTCACAGAGAAACTTGTCTGTTGCTAGAGGGAAGTGGGAGGGAAAGGAGGAAAAGAAAGGGATACACTGATAGAAGGGAAAATAGAAGAATCAGGGGAAAGGAGTAAAAAAGGGGGAGGGGATCTAAAGGGTAGAGGATTGTTTCGGGGAGGGGGTCATAAAAAGCAAAATACTGAGGAGGGGAAAAGGGAGAAAGGGGAAAGTAAAGGGAAAAACATAATTTGGCTAAATAAGATGGCAGGAAATAAAGAATTAGTTATTTTAACTGTGAATGGCAATGGGATGAACTCTCCCATAAAGCAGAAGCAGATATCAGACTGGATTAAAAACCAGAATCCCACAATATGTTGTCTACAAAAAACACATCTAAAACATAGTGACACATATAGGATGAAGGTAAAAAGCTGGAGAAGCACCTATTACGCTTCAGGTGAACAAAAAAAAAAAAAGCAGGGATAGCAATCCTTATCTCAGATCAAGTAAAAGCCAAGATAGATCTAATCAAAAGAAATAAGGAAGGAAACTATATTTTATTAAAGGGTACAATATATAATGTAGCAATATCAATACTAAATATATATGCACCAAGTGCAATAGCATCCAAATTCTTAGGGGAGAAATTGAGAGATGCAAGAAGAAATAGACAATCAAACTATACTAGTGGGGGATCTCAACCTTGCTCTCTCAGAATTAGATAAATCAAACCACAAAATAAATAAGAAAGAAACTAGGGAGGTAAACCAATTGCTAACCAACTCCCTAAGAAAAAATCTCCAGGGCCAGATGGATTTACATGTGAATTCTACGAAACATTCAAAGAACAATTAAGTCCAATACTATACAAACTATTTGAGAAAATAGGGACAGAAGTTATAATACCAAATTCCTTCTATGAGACCGATATGGTGCTGATAGCTAAACCAGGTAGGGTGAAAACAGAGAAAGAAAACTATAGACCAATTTCCCTAATGAATATTGTTGCAAAAATTTTAAATAAGATATTAGCAATGAGATTACAGAAAGTCATCCCCAGGATAGTACACTAGGACCAAGTTGGATTTATACCAGGAATGCAGGGCTGGTTCAATATTAGGAAAACTATCAGCATAATCAATTATATTAATAACCAAACTAAAAAAAACATAGGATTATCTCAATAGATGCAGAAAAACCATTCAATAAAATCCAACACCCATTCCTATTAAAAACACTAGAGAGAGGGGGCAGCTAGGTGGTGCAGTGAATAGAGCACCAGCCCTGAAGTCAGGAGGACCTGGGTTCAAATCTGGTCTCAGACACTTAACATTCCCTAGCTGTATGACCTTGGGCAAGTCACTTAACCCCAATTGCCTCAGCAAAAAAAAAAATAAAAATAAAAAAATAAAATTGCTAGAGAGTATAGGAATAAATGAGCTTTTCCTTAAAATGATTAGTAGCATGTACTTAAAACCATCAGCAAGCATCATATGTAATGGAGACAAACTAAAACCATTCCCAATAAGATCAGGAGTGAAACAAGGCTGCCCACTGTCACCATTACTATTTAATATTGTATTAGAAATGTTAGCTTTAGCAATAAGAGAAGAAAAAGAGATAAAAGGAATCAGAGTAGGTAATGAAGAAACCAAATTATCACTCTTTGCAGATGATATGATGGTATACTTAGAGAACCCTAGAGACTCAACTAAAAAACTACTAGAAACAATTCAAAACTTTAGTAAAGTTGCAGGATTCAAAATAAATCCACATAAACCATCAACATTTTTATATATTACCAACAAAGTGTAGCAGCAAAAGATACAAAAAGAAATTCCATTCCAAATAGCAAATGATAATATAAAATATTTGGGAATCTATCTGCCAAGGAAAAGTCAGAAACTATGAAGTAAACTATAAAACACTTTCCACACAAATAAGATCAGACCTAATCAATTGGAAAAAACATTAAATGCTCATGGGTAGGACGAGTGAATATAATAAAAATGACAATACTATCCAAACTAATCTACTTATTTAGTGCCATACCAATCAAACTACCAAGAAATTATTTTACAGATCCAGAAAAAATAGTGGCAAAGTTCATTTGGAAGAAGAAAAGGTCAAGAATTTCAAGGGAATTAATGAAAAAAAAAGGCAGATGAAGGTGGCCTTGCTGTACCAGATCTAAAACTATATCATAAAGCAGCGGTCATCAAAACCATTTGATACTGGCTGAGAAATAGAGCAGTCAATCAGTGGCATAGGATAGGATATCAGGACAATCTAGGCAATAACTTTAACAATTTAGTGTTTGATAAATCCAAAGACCCCAGCTTTTGGGATAAGTACTCACTATTTGGCAAAAACTGCTAGGAAAATTGGAAACTAGTATGGAAGAAATTAGGGCTTGACCTATACCTAACACCACATACCAAGATAAGATCTAAATGGGTTCATGATCTAGATATAAAGAGTGATTTTGTAAACAAATTAGAGGAACGTAACATAGTTTACCTCTCAGACCTGTGGAGATGGAATAAATTTATGTCCAAAGAAAATCTGGAACTCTTAATTGAACACTAGATAGATAATTTTGATTATATTAAGTTAAAAGGCTTTTGTACAAATAAAACTAATGCAAACAAGATTAGGAGGGAAGCATCAAATTGGAAAGTCATCTTTGCATTTAATGGTTCTGATAAAGGCCTCATTTCTAAAATATATAGAGAATTGTCTCATATTTATAAAAATTCAAGTCACTCTTCAATAGATAAGTGGTCAAGGGATATGAACAGACAATTTTCAGATGAGGAAATTAAAACTATTTATAATCATATGAAAAGTTGCTCCAAATCACTATTGATCAGAGAAATGCAAATTAAGACAACTCTGAGGTACCACTACACACCTGTCAGATTGACTAAAATGACAGGAAAAGATAACGATGAATGCTGGAGGGGATGTGGGAAAGCTGGGACACTAATACATTGTTGGTGGAACTGTGAACGGATCCAACCATTCTGGAGAGCAATTTGGAGCTATGCTCAAAAAGTTATCAAACTGTGAATACCCTTTGACCCAGCAGTGTTTCTATTGGGCCTATATCCCAAAGAAATCTTAGAGGAGGGAAAGGGACCCACATGTGCAAGAATGTTTGTGGCAGCCCTTTTTGTAGTGGCTAGAAACTGGAAACTGAATGGCTGCCCATCAATTGGAGAGTGGCTGAATAAATTATGGTATATGAATGTTATGGAATATTATTGCTCTTTAAGAAACAACCAGTGGGACGATTTCAGAGAGGCCTGGAGAGACTTGCATGAACTGATGCTGAGTGAAGCGAGCAGAACCAGGAGATCATTATACATGGCAACAACCATATTACATGATGATCAATTGTGATGGACATGGCTCTCTACAAGAAAGAATTGTCTCAAACCAGTTCCAATTGTTCACTGAAGAAAACCATATACACCCAGAGAGAGGGGTATGAAATATGGAGCACAACATAACATTTTCATGCTCTCTATTGTTGTTTGCTTGCATTGTGTTTCCTTTCTCTGATTTTCTTTTTTTTTTTCTTGTAGATAGCATTTTTCTTGCACAACTTGTCAAGTATTTCAACATTATTAACATGTAGTGGACTTCCTGCCATCTAAAGGAGGGGTGGGGACTGGGGATAAATTTTGTAATGGAAAGCTTTGCAAAGATCAGTGCTGAGGAACTACCCATACATATGTTATGCAAATAAAAAGCTTTTAAAAAAAAAGAAAAGAAAAAAAGCTGATAAATATATTTATTATTCTCATCTGCTTAAAATAATACATATATTGAAAGAGCCACTAATCATCACTAATCGCATAGTCTGACATTTAAGACTAATCATAATAATTCCATTTATATAGCACTTTCAGTTTTTAAAAAATTGCTGTGATTGTATTATCAATCACTTAGAAGTATTAATTAGACATCTACCTAGTGCCAGACACAGTGCTAAGTGGCAAGTATACAAATATAATGGATAGATAAATCTCATCCATGCCACAGTTCTCTTCAGGAGAAGCTCTTAATATTATTCTTTACATCAAGGAAACTAAGAGTGAGGGAGATGAAATGATTTGCCCAGATTCACATGGCGAACCCAGTTAGGATGTGAATACAATTCTTCATGACATCAAGTTTCTAGCTGCTTAAATAAAAACATTTAAAATATCTAAAATTTCACTTTGTCCTTTCACGAGTTCTACGACTTCATAATTTGACTGAAAGCTTATTTAAATTTAGAGGGGAAATTGGGAGAGCTCAGGTAAATTCCAACCTGGCTTTGACTCTTTCACCATATCAAGAATTTTCTAAGTCCTTATAGAACTAGTATTACAAGGCAAATCAAATCTTCCCAAGGATTCTCAAACAGAGACCCCCCCTGATTTTTACAGTTGAGATAACTGAAACAGAATTTGAATCAAAATTCTTTAACTTGAGAATTCATTTTTCCCTGTCTCTAGGTTTTTATCATATTTTCATGCTCCCTTCAATTTTTCAAGGCATGGGTACTGCAAAGAAATTTCTAGATTATATTTACCTCAAGTAACTTCAGCAAACATATGTTAAATATCCACTAGTAGGAAGGTGATAAAGATATATAACTGGAAAACAAATCACAGTCCCTTTACTCAAGGAGTTTACATTTTACATACAGAAAGTAGATTTATGAGGTGTTTTTATCGTGGGGAGACAGGAGAAATTAATTTTTCAGTCTTCTAAGATCTCGTAAAAAATAAAATCTTTAGGTATGGGATGGGATAATATTGAAAGTTTCTGGAAAACTTTGGTTTTGTCTTTCCTTTCATCCTCTCAATGTTTCATCTTGCATGTTATTTCCTTGTTAGATTTGTCTATCCCCAGTAGAAATAAGCTATTTCTTGTTTTGTTTTTATATTTGCTATTTCTAGTAATTATGGTATTGCTTAATAAATATTTATTGAAGCTTATTGAAAAAAATGTATTTACTAGAAAAAGACTCATATTAGAAGAAAATAGAATTTGGGAAGAAATACAAGGAGACCTGAGAATTCATTCAGTGATGACCTTTAGTCTCTGAGATAATGACAAGGTCTCCTAGCATGCCATCCAGATTCTCTTGAGAGAATGAAAAATGGTCTCAGAACAGTTAGAACAAATGTATTGAATCATGTTTTCACATTTACTTAGACCATAATCTAAGCATAGAGATATAGGTAAAAAGGAGGTGGGAGAAGGTAATTCACTTTAAGAACATGACCTTCCTATAGTTTATCAAAATGGATAAAGCTGGATAGAAGGAAATTTTAGAGTTTGCTCCCAGGAGTCATAAAAAAGCATCTTCTTATGTCTTTTTGACTTTAGGTGTTATCCAAGATGATGTAGAAAAATCAGACAAAGGATTTATAATTACCACTGACCTTTCAGTGAGATTTGTGTGTTTCATATGCCAAGTTCTAGGAGGATAAAATCATAGTTCATCAGACTGAGATAGATTTATAGATGGAAGAACTTATTTTCTTCAGTCTGGTTGATCTGAGAGGTAGGGAAATAGTTAGAAGCTTTTATGAAAAAGGACATAGTGAAGATATAATTCTACCAGATGAAAAGGGTTAGGAAGGCAGCTTTGCTGCATTAGGAGTGTATTTGTGTGAATGTAGGCCAGATGTAAGAACAGAAGACATTATCTTCAGAGATAAGCCATTGGTTTATTTTCTCCCCTCTAATGGATCTGAAGGTAACATTTATTTCACCTGGTATTCTCCATCTACAAAGCAGAAGTAATCATATTTATCCTATTACAGTGTCTTGGCATGTGTCTTAGATCATCATGATAAACTTTCTCTTAATATAATTACTGAACCCCAGTCACCCTTCTAAGTAGTGTATAGAAGTCAGGACTACCAACAACTCTATTTTCAGCCTTCATTTTGATATGTTTATTTGTCTTAGGAGTCATTATGATGATTTTTGTGCTGTGACAAAAACAAGGCTTGAAAGTGTGGGAAGGGGAGCTCACATAGCCAAAAAGCCCAACTAAGCAAAATTTAATAGTCATTGAATCTAATGTTCTTATCATACTGAAATGAATCATCTTACTTTAATATATTTATTAGTATGAGAAGGTGATCAGTCATAAAAGGCACAATAATGTCATGGATAGAGAAGAGATCACTTAGGAAACCAGTATGACCTGGATTTAAATTTTAACTGTGACTAATGCTGGTTGTATCACCTTGGTCCCATCTCTTACTCTTGTAAAGTTCTAGGAAACACTTTTACATTTTCATTAACAGAGGAATTTTCTTCATCTTGGACTTCTCTATATGAAGGAAATCATAGCACTAACCCCTACCATTAAACAAACAAACAAAAAACCCAGAAGTTTCAATTTTTCTTGTCGTGAAAATGATGACTGATGAAGGAAAATCTGAGTGGTGATATCCAGATAGCTATCTGAAATGATGGGATCCACCAGCAGCATTCATGGAGTTGTCCTATTTTTGAAAGGGAAATGGAATAAATTACCAAATATTTCCCTAAGTCAGTTTAAACAGGATTAAACTACCATATTCATATTCAGCTCACACATTTTAATGTTTGAGGGGAGTTTAGAAATAAATACATCACCTCCTTCCCAGCACCCCCTATATGCAACTTGTTTTGTTGAGGATGAAAATGAAATTCAGAAAAGTTTGATAATTTCAAGTTCAAAAATCTAATGTTCTTGTCATACTGATCTGAATCACCTTACTTAAATATATTTATAGTATGAGAAGGTGATCAGTCATAAAAGGCACAATAATGTCATGGATAGAGAAGAGATCACTTGGGAAACCAGTATGACCTGCATTTAAATTTTAACTGTGATTAATGCTGGTTGTGTAACCTTGATCCCACCCCTTACCCTTGTAAAGTTCTGGGCAACACTTTTAGATTTTCATTAACAGAAGGATTTTCTTCATCTTGGAGTTCCCTATATGAAGGAAGTCAAAGCACTAATTCAAAACATTTATACCAAAGGGAAAATAAAGGATTTTTATTGGACACAGTGTATGTCACAATAGACAGAGCATCTTTTATCTGCAGCTTTATATAGTCCCATCTGACTGAACTCATCTATTTCTCCTTGTCTTCCTTAAATGCTGTGGCTTGCTTCCAAGCCCAGCTGTTGGTCACTACAATGGTGGATTACTGGTTTAAGTCCTGTCTTCAGTCTTCTCTACTCACCACATCCTAGAAATAGCTGCGAAGGCTACTGGCCTGTTGAGTTTTTTTTTTTTTTTTATTATTCAGTTGTGTTAGCTTTGGGCAGACATATTCCTGGAAGATATCCAAAAAGTCTGCTTGCTAGCCTGCCTAGGAGAATTTTCATGAGAGTCAGACAGAGACATAAGTCTTTCATTTCAGGATTTAAAACAGTTGTAGTCTCTGTTTACTACTGACTGAATTGTGAGGAACCCACAATTTCATTGGCATCTGTCTCTATCCTCCTGAGGTTAGATAGTTAGTCTCAGGATTCTCCAGATATGTTATATGTACATCTAGAGATGTAGCACACAGAAATGTCCATCTCCCCGCGGCAACTAAAATGAAATTTTAACAAGATTCATATCCATATTCTCTAAGTCCCTAGTTTTGCCATTTCTTTCTCCAAGTGAAATAACAAAGCTGAGAAGAAATGAGCTCATTACGTTTCTTCATCTGAAATAAAAAGAGAATACTGATTCAGTTCTGGTAGAAACCAACTTTACAACTTAGGTCATTTTATTTATTTTTTGCCTTCTGTATTTTTCTGTGCTCTGTTTTACTCTGCTGCTCTGAGGCAACCTGGGATGCAGACTTAGCCAACCCAAGTATTCTATTATTCCATATCTCCTTGTGAGATAGGGAGTTTTGATTCCCTCGGTATAAAACAGCCCCCAGGAGCAGAGGAATTATTTTCTGGCCTTCCATGTCTACCTCCATTCTGTAGTGAGGAATGGATTTTTTTTTGTTATTCACCAGTTTCACTGGTAAGATCTCCCAAAGAGGCTATTTCTTGTGGTCAATCTGAGTGTAATTGCATTATGGAAAAACTATTCTTACTTTGTGTGTGTGAGTGAGAGTAGGAAAACAAATTTACCAGCCCAAACTTGCCTTTTCCTCCACTAACCTCTCATTGAGACATATTTTCTTAGTGCCCAGGCTATTCCCCAATTGTAAATTAGACACTTTGGGTAGTGTTTGGATACTTTCATTGTCCCATGGCATGGGAATCAGGGGAGTTGAAACCTAGCAATCATTATAGGACATTAATGGCATATTGGATAATGTGCCAGACCTGAAGTTAGGAAGATTCCTCTTCCTGAGTTCTAATCAGGCTTTAGACACTTATTAGGTACAAACAGGTCACTAAACCCTATTTATCTCAGTTTTTTCATCTATAAAATGATCTGGAGAAGGAAATGACAAACCACTTCAATAGTTTTGCCAATAAAACACCAACTGATCACAGAGCAAATGACTGAACAATGACAAGAAAATATTATTAAATAAGGTTTGTATATGTGGTAAAGGCTGATGTTATCTAAAAGAAAATTAATTACATAAAATAAAAAGCAAATAGCAACATCTTACCTGTACATAAAATCTGAGCTAATTAATACATGAAATTTGGTTATATGACACTGTCCCTTTCTCAATCTCACTTTCTTTATCTCTATACAGAGGAGTTTAGAACAAATGGATTAGTAGAAAACCATTCAATTTTTACCTAAAACACCAAGATTTGAGACCTAGTTGTTCTTATGACAATGGACACATCATTTCACATCTTCCAGATTAAATTTGCTATGAGCAAGACATAAGACTAGATTAACTAGATTCTTTCCAGATCTGATGTAGTTCTATGACTCATATTAATTGAATACATGCATGAATAAATAAGAAGTTATCAGTCACTTAATTTGCTCTAGGTATTGTGCTCTGAGGATAAAAATAGAGAAATGGAGATAGTTCTTTCTTTCAAGTTCCTGCTTTTCCCTTTGAGAGGTAGCAGCAATAAAAGTTCAGTTGCAGGGTAGGATTAAACTATAGGAAGCAATGGGTGAGCTGATAACAAGGCCCAGGTCTCCCTAGATTAATAAAGTAGGGCATAAAAAGAGTCAGTAGACTATGGTGAGTAGAAGCATGGTGGATGGACAGAAAAGCCTTAAAAGACTTAGGAAGCAATAGTAGTTCCATCTGCCCTAAGCTGTATGAGTAGTCAAATGAGGATGAGGAAGAGAACATTTGGTGGTAGTAGATCTTTAGGTTTATTGTTTCACAGATTTAGAGCAGGAAGTGAATTCACAGGCTATCTTGCCTCACTTTCTCATTTTATTGTTATATATATATATATATATATATATATATATATGTGTGTGTGTGTGTGTGTGTGTGTATGTGTGTATATATATATGGCTATATAAATATAACATATACACATGTTATGTTTGAGTAAGTTTGTATACATTTATATATATATATATGTATATACATATATATACATATTTATGGAGAGAGAAATAGAAAGAGAGACAGACAGAGACAGAGGCAGACAGAGACAGCAACTGAGAGAGAATGCTACTGGCGGGGTTGAAAAGTGTTTCTTGTTGAATGTAGAAATTGCTTAGCCTTGAGGAGATAAAATTTTTTCAAGAAGCGTAGTTTAGGAGATTAGAAATTCTGACATACAAAGGCAGAGAAGGTGCTGGAAGAAATGGGATATTTTGCATTAGGAAGAGGAAAAGCTAAATTAACCCCCTTTCAGCTCTGAATTTGAATCTTAATCTCATTACATTTTCATAATTATTTAACAAAATGACACATATATAATGCTATATTTGAATGCAAATAGATATGACTATATGTTGATTAGATTGCTTTGGATAGGTGAAATATTAGATAATTGTCAAAGTAATATGAATTAATAAGTGTCTTTCTTTGTGATTAACCCTTCAAGGGGAGGCAGCATAGTGTAATATATATTTAAAGAGTTAGTCTCAGAGTTAAGTGTTGCCTCTGATGCATATTTAAATGTGAATTTGGGGCACCCTTAACTTCTCAATGATACAGGTAACTATAAAATTAAAAACTGCTGAGATATTGTTGATCTTCATTGGTGAAATGAATTAATTACTGAACTTTTTCTTCAGAGCATATTTTAAACCAAATAAATCCCAGTTTTATATTAAATAAATAGAATAATTGAATAATAGAATGATAGGAGACAGACAGATTGATAGATAAATAGGCAGAAAGTCAGAGAGGTGAGAAAGCTACAAAGATAAGTGTATTTCAATATAATTTCTTTTATTTCTAATCTTATATTAACTTTTGAATGTTGAAGAATAGGTCCATAGGTTTCACTAGTCAGTCAAAAAGATCCTTAAAACACAAAAGATGTATTGACTAGCTAATGAAACCTATAAATATATTGGTCATTCAAAGATATTTGAAAGCCTCCAGTCCTTACCATTTTTGTCTCTATTTCCATATTGCATAATACCTGGAATATAGTAATGAATGCATATTGATTGAACTCATTGCCTTGAGAATGGACATAACCAACCAAGATGGTGGAGAACAGACACAACTCTTTGTAACCTCCTCTAATCTTCTCTCAAACCAAGAGCAGATTAATTCTCTTAACTGGTTTTGAAGTCAAAGAATCCACAAATATTTGGAGTACAGCACATTTCTAGAAGAAGATACCTTGGAAGCACTTTAGAACGTGTCTGTTTCAAGCAGTTGGGGGGGGGGAGGGCAGTCTGCCAAACCCAAACTACAGCATAGGGAGACCTGGGCAAGAAGCTGAAGTGGAGACTCAGAGTGTTGTAGCTTCCATGCACCTGGGAATCTTCTATGAGCTTCTTAGGCCACTCTGTCCTGGTTGTAAGCAGGTGGTTTGGCTGATTTGCCTTTTACAAAAGACAAATTGTAAACCACTGGGCCTGAGAAAAATGCCAGATGTAGCTACCATTACCCAGCACTGGAAATCAGTGAACAGAACTGTCCCAGGGTAAATTAAAGCAGTTGTCACTCCTTTGCATTAAACAGACCTCAAGCCTTAGAAAATGAATTTAAAAAAAAAAAAAGAATTCTCACCATAGAGAGATTTTATGGAGAGAGACGAACAGACCTCACATCCTAAGGTTCATAAAGACAAAGCAACTCCAGAGGAAGCCATAAAGAGAGACATCAGCTGGTCCCTATTTCATAAGATTTTCTTCGAACACTCCTTAAAGGATCTTAAAAGAGTTAGAAGAAAAATGGGGAAATGAAATGAAATTATTGAAAGAAGGAATGGAAAAAATGGAAAAAGAATGCAATGAACAAAAAAAAATTAATTGATCAATTGCAAAAGGAGCTTTAAAAAAGTAACTGAAGAAAATAATACACTTAGAATTGAACAAATGGAAGTGAATGGCTCAATAAGACTTCAACAATTGGTCAAGCAAAAAGAAAATGAAAAGAAGAAAATATGAAATATCTCTTTTTAAATTATTTTTATTAATACTTTTTATTTGCAAAACATACGTATGGGTAATTCCTAAACATTAACCCTTAAAAGCTTTCTGTTACAAATTTTTCCCCGCTACTCTTCACCCCTCCCCTAGATGGAAGGATATCCACTACATGATAATTATGTTAAAATACTTAAGAAATCGAATATATGTATAGTTATTGCATCATTTTTTTGTGCAGGAGAAATCATATCTACAAGAAAGAATAGTCCAATAAAGGAAATAAAATGCAAGCAAACCTCAATAGAGAACATGAAAATGTTATGTTGTGGTCCACATTTCACATCCCTCTCTCTGGGTGTATATAGCTCTCTTCACCGAACAATTGGAACTGGTTTGAAGCATTTCATTGTTGAAGAGTGTCATGTCCATTAGAACTGATCCTCATATAGTATTGTTGTTGCCGTGAATAATGATCTCCTGGTTCTGCTTCCTTCACTGAGCATCAGTTCATGCAAGTCTCTCCAGGCCTCTCTGAAATCGTCCTGCTGGTCATTTCTTACAGAACAATAATATTCCATAACATTCATATAGCATAATTTATTCAGCCACTCTCCAATTGATGGACATCCATTCAGTTTCCAGTTTCTCGCCACTACAAAAAGGGCTGCCACAAACATTCTTGCACATGTGGGTCCCTTTCCCTCCTCTAAGATCTCTTTGGGATATAGGCCCAATAGAAACACTGCTGGGTCAAAGAGTATGCATAGTTTGATAACTTTTTGAGCATAGCTCCAAATTGCTCTCCAGAATGGTTGGATCCGTTCACAGCTCCACCAACAATGCATCAGTGTCCCAGTCTTCCCACATCCCCTCCAACATTCATCTTTATCTTTTCCTGTCATTTTAGCCAATCTGACAGGTGTGTAATAGTACCTCAGAGTTGTCTTAGTTTGCATTTCTCTGATCAATAGTGATTTGGAGCAACTTTTCATATGATTATAAATAGTTTTAATTTCATCATCTGAAAATTGTTCATATCCTTTGACCTTTTATCAATAGGAGAATGGCTTGAATTCCTATAAATATGAGACAATTATCTGTCTTAGAGATGAGGCCTTTATCAGAACCATTAAATGCAAAGATGACTTTCCAATTTGATGCTTCCCTCCTAATCTTGTCTGCATTAGTTTTATTTGTACAGAAACTTTTTAACTTTATTTTTATTTATTTTTTTATATAAAGCTTTTTATTTGCAAAACATGAGTGACCTTTCAACATTGACCTTTGCAAAAAAAACCTTTTTTTTCTCAAGCTTTTCCTTTCCTTTCCCCCACCCCCCACCCCTAGATGACAGGTAATCTTATACATGCTAGATAGTATAAATTATATGACAAATACAATACATGTATACATATCTATACAGTTATCTTACTGCACAAGAAACATCAGATCTAGAAAGAGAAGAAGAAAAAAAATAACTTAAGAAGGAAAACAGAGTGCATGGAAATATTCACAGAAAGCGTTAAAATGCTGTGTTGTGGTTCACTCTCAGTTCCCACAGGCCTCTCTCTGAATGTATATGACTATCTTCATCGCAGCACAACTGGTTTGAATCACATCATTGTTGAAGAGAACCACGTCCATCAAAATTGATCATCGTATAGTCTTGTTGCTGTGTATAATGTTCTCCTGCTTCTGCTGATTTCACTCAGCATCAGTTCATGCAAGTCTCTCCAATCCTCTCTGAAATCCTCCTGTTGGTCATTTCTTACAGAACAATAATATTCCATAACATTCATATACCATAATTTATTCAGCCATTCTCCAATTGATGAGCATCTTTTCAATTTCCAGTTACTTGCCACTACAAAAAGGGCTGCCACAAACATTTTTGCACATGTGGGTCCCTTTCCCTCCTTTAAAATCTATTTGGGATATAAGCCCAGTAGAAACACTGCTGGGTCAAAGGGTATGCACTGTTTGATCACTTTTTGAGCATAGCTCCAAATTGCTCTCCAGAATGGTTGGATCCGTTCACAGTTCCACCAACAATGCATCAGTGTCCCAGTTTTCCCACATCCCCTCCAACAGCTATCATTATCATTTCCTGTCATTTTAGCCAATCTGACAGGTGTGTAGTGGTATCTCAGAGTTGTCTTAATTTGCATTTCTCTGATCAATAGTGACTTGGAG
>JAJPUD010027983.1:0-15066 GCA_023553655.1 Myrmecobius fasciatus
TATGGTATATGAATGTTATGGAATATTATTGTTCTGTAAGAAATGACCAACAGGAGGATTTCAGAGAGGCCTGGAGAGACTTGCATGAACTGATGCTGAGTGAAATCAGCAGAACCAGGAGAACATTATACACAGCAACAAGAGTATACGATGATCAATTTTGATGGACGTGGTTCTCTTCAACAATGATGTGATTCAAACCAGTTGTTCTGCGATGAAGATAGTCATATACATCCAGAGAGAGGCCTGTGGGAACTGAGTGTGAACCACAACACAGCATTTTAACGCTTTCTTGAATATTTCCATGCATTTTGTTTTCCTTCTTAGATTGTTTTTTTCTTCTTCTCTTTCTAGATCTGATGTTTTTTGTGCAGTAAGATAACTGTATAGATATGTATACATGTATTATATTTGTCATATAATTTATCCTATTTAGCATGTATTAGATTACCTGTCATCTAGGGGTGGGGGGTGGGGGGAAGGCGGGGAAAAACTTGGGAAAAAAAGTTTTTGCAAAGGTCAATGTTGAAATGTCACTCATATGTTTTGTAAATAAAAAGCTATTATATATAAAAAAATAAAAAAACAAACAAAAAAATTTTAGCTTCTCTTTTTATAGCATTTAAATGCTGTGTCATTAAGTATATGTATCTTAAGTGTGTTAAGTGTAAATTCATTTTTTATTTTGACATGGTATAGTTCCCTTATTTGCTTCTTTCAATCAAATTTATTTTTGGCATTTCCTTGAGTAATATCATGGTTACTGCTCCTAGCTTTTATACTTCAATTAAAATGAATTTCTTGCTCTACCTCTTATTTTGATTATGTGAATCTGTTTCAAGTGTGTTTCTTACATAAAATATAGTACTGGATTCTGCTTTTGAATTCCATTATGTTCTTTTCCATTTTTAGTGTGATGTTATTCCATTCACAGTCAGTTATGATCATTAATTGTGAATTTTCTTTTAGCTTATTCTTTTATATATTCTCATTCCTTTTGTTCCTACTCCCATTTTAAAAATAGAATGGTGAGAAGGAACAAGTTCAATACTAATGTTCTATGCTTGATAGAATATGGTTCATTGATATTCTTTTTCCCTCACCTACAACCCAATCACAAGTTATTTTCTTTTGTGCCTTTAAAAAAAAAAGCTCTTTTTCTAATCCCTGTTCTTTGGTAACAATTTGTTTTTCATATGTCTAGTCCTTGAAAGTTTCCTCTCTTTTATTCTCTTCTCTCTCTCCATCTCCCATTTCATTCTATTTCCCTGTTGGGTGAAATATATTTTCTTATCTAACTCTATATGCATTTTAACTAGCTCAGGTCAGATGAAAGTAAAGTAAAAGCATAGCTCACTTACCCTGCCTCTTCCACTTCAATAAAGTCTTCTACTTGAGTATCATAATTATATAATTTCTTCCATCCTTTCCCCTTTTCCTCCCCTAGTGTATTCCTTTCCCTTCATTTCCTTTTCTTTTTTTCTTTTAAGATCATTAAAATATGATAAAATCCACACTCAGGGTCTTTATATTATTTGTTTCTGTAAACCCTGATGATCCTGAGGGAACACACATAATTTCTCTCAGTTAGTATGTATACTTCACCCTTATTTAGTTCCTCCCAGCTGTTTGCTTGTATTTGCTTTTTAATTATTCTCTTGGCTCCTGTGCTTTTGTGTTTCTAAAAGGCCTTTCAGCTCTGGTATGAATTCTCAAGTCCTCTATTTAATTATGGGACTTCTTTTCCCATTCCCCATAGTACTATATTCACTTTTTCAGAGTACATTATTTTTTGTTTTATGACAATTTTTTTGCTTTTTGTAATATTGTAATGGTGTCTCCTAAAGCTCATCATGTTTTTTTAAAGAAAAATTTCACATGATAATTATATATCACAATTTGCTCAGCCATTCCCCAATTCATGGGCATCCCCTCAATTTCTGATTTTTTTGCCCACTGAAAGAGTAAATTTTTTTTATACAAAAGCCCTTTTCCTTTTTGTATTTTGATCTCTTTGGGATAGAGTCCGAGTACTGGTATTACTGGTCAATAACTCTTTATTTTTGATCTGAAGTTCTTCCTTTTGGCTATGATGTTCCCAGAAGTTTTGATCTTGGGGTTTTATTTAATAAGTAACTGATGGATTCTTTCTTTTTTCACTTTGTATTCTGTATCTAAGAGATCTCAATAGGTTTTTTTTTGATGACATGAGGGCCAGGCTCATTTTTTGATTATGCCTTTCAGACTGTCCAATTATTTTTTATTATCTCTTAATTTAATTTCTAGGTAAGTCTTAAAATATAATATTACTCATATTTTCTTTTATTTCCCTTTATCTTTTGACTTTGTTTTAATGATTCCCACGGAATCATTAACTTCTATTTGGTACATTCTATTTTTTTTTTTTAAGTCTGCTATTTGGATAAGATTTTGAACCTCTTAGGTTATGCTATTAATTCTCTTATCAAGTCTTTCTTTTATAACTAATTTCATTTCCAATTTTTTTCTCTAATGCTCATGTTTCACTCATAAAGTAATTTTAAAATTAAAATTAAAAACAAAGCTTGCTTCATTTCTTCCAGGAAACATTTTTCCCAAGCTGTGTATTTCTTTGAAACTTTGCTTGTTGATGTTTGGAGTAATTTCTTCTTTCCAGGATTGTGTGGCATTTTTATCTTGGGCATTTCTATCACCATACTCCTTAAAAATTGTCTTTTGTTTATTCATTCTTCTACCATTACTTCATGATTATTTTGTCTTCAGATCCAGCTCTAAAATTCTCAAGGAGTTTGACTGGTCCTGTTTTGTTTTTTCACGGATTCTGTTGCTATTTTCTCTAGGTGTTGGTTATTGTATTCGTCAAGTATTTTAGGGGCAGCTCAAATAGTGAACTTGAAAGTTTTAAGTGTGCCCAAGGCTGTCTGATGCAGGGCAAAAGCTGGTCACTGCCCTTCTGGTCCAGGCTTGGCAAGTTCTGGATTGGGTTGCAATTTGTGCAATAGGACTTTGGGCTTCCTCCTAGTGGAGCTCTAGTATGCTATTGCCAATTTTAACCACCCTTGTATAGTTGAACAATATCACAGGTTCAGTTAATGTGAGATTATCCTTAGGTCTCTTTTCTGTTAGCTATAGCTATAGGCTTAAGTCTTCCTGGGGGCTGGAAACAAGACCCTCCTCTAGCATCAAAGCCACAGAGTTGCAGTCTGCTTATGTCCCTGCTCATTTCCTAGAATATAATCTAACATCCTTGCTTGCTCAGTGCCTTGGTCCACTAGCCAGAGGTAAAGGTAATCTCTTCACTCTGCATTGAATCTGTGTCTTAACTCTGGGATATAAGCAATAGAGCTGACAAGTGCCATCTGTTTTTGTTCCTTTTACAATATAAGGCCTCTCTAGCATATCTGGAGCTTCTTGTTACCTTAACGCAAAGTCTCACATAATAATACAGTATATAGTGTATATAATACAATAATATAGTGCAGGCACTAGAAAGTGAGCACAACATATTCTTGATAGATCCTTTCCCTAAAGTTCTAGTGACAATAGACCTGTTTTCTCCAAAACCAACTTAGGTTAGAAAAACACTTGCATTTTTCCTTTCAATTCCTGACTAGTCTGGTGCTCTCCTTGGTTTTTATGGAGTAGTAGGGAGTTAAGCTATACTGCTACTCCATTCATACTGAATTATCTCTCAATTCGTTTTTATTGGACCAAATAACTAAAAATCAAGGGAGTGCCTATTAACTAAGGAATGATTGAACAAATGATTGTATATAAATGTAATGGCATATCATTATATCCTAAGAAATCACAAAATCCTAAAGAAATCACAAAAAGAACAGTTTCAGAAAAACTTGAGACTGGAATAGACTGATGGAGAATGCAGTGAATAGAATCAGGGGAAGATTTTATATAAATACTGAACCACTGTAGAGGAAACAAACTTTGAAAGAGTTAAAAATTCTGAACAATGCAATGATCAATGATGATTTGAAAGAAAAGATGATAAAGCATATTACTCATATTTTGACTTAAGTGATGGATTCAAGGTATAAAATCAACCAATCAATTAAGACATATTTATTAAGTACCCACTATGTGCCAGATACAGGCTCTTACATATAAGTGGCATCTAACACATCTTGTATGATCCTGATTATGGTTTCTTCATACTTGAACTCTATTTTTAAAAATTACCTGCAGTAGTTTTTCTTTGACTTAAAAGCTATAAATTCTGGTTATGACATTCTTGGTAATATTCATTTAGAGGTCCTTTGAGATTATCAGTGGATACACATATGGACATTCACACATACACACTTCACTCTCTGGCTGTAATGTATCTAGAAGTTTATCTTTATGAGTTTTTGAAATATTTAGTTTACAGTTGATTGGTACTACAAAAAGAAATGCTATGAATATTTTTGTACATATGTTTCAATTCTCATTTTTTCTAGTCCTTCTGCAAAGCAATTTGGAAAAAATTCCTTTTTTTCTTTTTTTTCTTAAAGCTTTTAATAAAAAGCTTTGCAAATTTTTTTTGTTCCAAATTTTTCCCATCCTTCCCCCCACCCCAACCCCTAGATGACAGGTAGTCTAATACATGTTAAATATGTTAAGTTATATGACAAATCCAATATCTGTATACATATCTATACAGTTATCTTACTGCACAAGAAAAATCAGATCTAGAAAGAGAAAAAGAAAAAAAAACCTAAGAAGGAAAACAAAATGCAAGCAAATATTGACCAAAAGCATTAAAATGCTGTGTTGCGGTCCACCCTCAGTTCCCACAGGCCTCTCTCTGGATGTATATGACTATCTACATCACTGAACAATAGGAACTGGTTTGAATCACATCATTGTTGAAGAGAACTATGTCCGTCAGAATTGATCATTGTATAGTCTTGTTGCTCTGTATAATGATCTGGTTCTGCTGATTTCACTCAGCATCAGTTCATGAAAGTCTCTCTAGGCCTCTCTGAAATCATCCTGCTGGTTATTTTTTACAGAACAATAATATTCCATAACATTCATATACCATAATTTATTCAGCCATTCTCCAATTGATGGGCGTCCATTCAGTTTCCAGTTTCTTGCCATTACAAAAAGGGCTGCCACAAACATTCTTGCACATGTAGGCCCCTTTCCCTCCTCTAAGATCTCTCTGGGATATAGGCCCAGTAGAAACACTGCTGGGTCAAAGGGTATGCACAGTTTGATAACTTTTTGAGCATAGTTTCAAATTGCTCTCCAGAATGGTTGGATCCGTTCACAGTTCCACCAACAATGTATCAGTGTCCCAGTTTTCCCACATCCCCTCCAACATTTGTCATTATCTTTTCCTGTCATCTTAGCCAATCTGTCAGGTGTGTAGTGGTACCTTAGAGTTGTCTTAATTTGCATTTCTCTGATCAATAGTGATTTGGAGCACCTGGAAAAATTTTCTAAAAGTTACTAAACTATATTCTTTTGAACCATACATCCCTACTATACCTAGACTTCTTTCAAAAGAGAAGAAAAGAACCCGCACATATAAAAATATTTGCATTAGCTTTATAATAGTAGCTTCAAACTGGAAACTAAGGGAGCATTGATCTTATTGCAAAACAAATTACAGTACATGGATGCAATGTACTATTATTGTACCTATGAGTAATTGCAAAATGGTTACTATCAGAAAACTAGAAAGTACTTTTGTTCTGATACAGAGAGAAACGAGCAAAACTAATTTAACAATTTATACAATAACATTATAAGAAAAATAACTTGGAAAAACTTTAGAACTTGGATTAATTCAGTAATAAACTATAAGGACAAAACACTGAAGATAAATCAATCATATCACACTTCCTTCCATAATCTTGAATGGGGTAGTTAGATTCTATTAGGTCAAAATCTTGTTTTCTTTGGTTCTTCCTCCTGTCTTCCATTTCCCTTTATGTGTTCTCACTCAGAACTCTAATAGGCTTCAATTGCTTCTGTCACTGGCCTGCAATTGACTTTGCCTCACCAGGTCATTAAGTGGTGTTTTGTCCCTTTGAAACAGGAATTTAGGTAATTCCCTACCCCTCTGGGGCTTTATTGTTCAGGAAACTAGATGTTCTTTCCTTGAAGATGATTCTAGGTCCTGAGTAAATTCTGTCCCTCCCAGGGCTTTCTTAATCAGGCCTCTGGATGTCTTAGATACTTCTTGAAATCTTCTTTCCTATTATAGCTATGAAGGAGACCTATAAAGGTCTCTGTATTTTCTGGGGTTTTCTTTTTCAAAAGATAGGTAATTTCTATACTTCATGGAATTTTCCTGTAAAAGTAACTTTTATTGATTTCCTTGATATCCTTGACCTTTTGTTCTTCCAGATGAATTTTATTATTATTTTTTCTCTCTCTATGACCAATATAGCACTCACAAATAAATTAGGTAATATTTTCATTTTTATTATTTTGGCTTGACCTGCCCATGAGCAATTAATATTTTTCCAGTTGTTTAGATCTAACTTTACTTGTGTCAAAAGTGTTTTGTAATTTTGTTCAAAAAGTCCCTAGATTTGTTATGGCAGGTAGACTCCTAAGTATTTTATATTATCTACAATTATTTTAAATGGAATTTTTCTTTCTGTATTTTCCTACTGGACTTTATTGATGATATATAGAAAAGTTGGTGATTTGTATAGGTTTACTTTGTATCCTGTGCCAAAGATAATTATTTCATGTAATTTTTAGTTGATTCTTTAGATTTTTCTAAATAAAACATCATATAATCTGCAAAGAGTGATAGTTTTCTTTTTTTTTCATTGCCCATTCTAATTTTTTCAACTTCTTCTTCTTCAAAAATTTTCTCTTGAATTATTATGGAACAATTTCCTTGTACCCTGATCTTTTAGAAATCTAGGTTCAGTTTTTGTCAGATATTGATTCTCCTTATTTCTTAAAATATTTACTTAGTGGTTTATACTCTTTTGAATGGTTTCTCCATTGATTTATGTCCTTAAGCTCTTGATTGTTAAAGATAAACTCAGGAACTTGATGAACACAACTGTAAAACAGTTTTCACATTAATAACCTCAGATCCAACAACTGTAAGAATATTAATTGGTAACAAGTAGACCAAACCAATGTAATAAAAATGACAATTCTACCCAATCTATTTATTCAGTGCCATACTGATCAAACTATCAAAAATTATTTTATAGAACTAGAAAAAATAATCACAAAATTTATTTGGAAGAACAGAAAGTCAAGGATATTAAGAGAATCAATAAAAATCAATAAAAATGTTAAGGAAGGTGGTCTAGCCATATCACATCCCAAACTGTATGATAAAGTAAAAGCAATATGGTACTAGCTAAGAAATAAATAATATGGTGGATCAGCAAAATAGGTTGAGTACACATTACATTGTAATGAATGGCCATGGTAATCTAGTATATGATAAACTTAAAGGTGCAAGCTTTTGGGAAAAAAACTTATTACTTAACAAAATTGGTGGGAAGACTGGGGAAAAAGTGTGGGAGAAACTAAGGATAGACTAACATCTCACAACATGTCCAAGATATGGCCAAAATGGGTACATGATTTAGAAATAAAGGCTGACACTATAACTAAATTAGGAGAGTATGGGATGGTTTATTTGCAAGATTTATGGATAATGGAAGAATTTAGAAGCAAAGAAAATTGAAAAACCATTACAAATGTAAAATAATTAAGTATGATTCCATAAATTAAAAAAACATCAACAAACAAAACCAATGCAACCAAGGAAAGCAGAAACCTGAGAAAAAAATTTGGCCACAATTATCTCTGATAAAGACTTCATTTCTCAAAAATACATAAAATTGAGTCAAATTTACAAAAATATAATCCATTCCACAATTGATGAATTGTCAAAGGATATGAACAAGCCTTTTTCAAAAAAACAAATTAAAACTATCTATAGGGCATATGAAAAAATTCCCTGAATCTTAAATTAAAAAAATAACTCTGGAGTACCACCTGACACCTATCACATTGTTTAATATGACAAAAAAAGGAAAATGAGACAAATTGGAGAGGAAGATTACTAATACAATATTGGTGAAGTTGTTAACTGATCAAATCTTTCTGGAAAACAATGTAGAAGTATACCCAAAGGGCTATAAAACTCTGCATACTCTTTGATCCAGAAATGTCAGTTCTAAGTCTATATCACAAAGATGTCATAAAAAGGAAAAAGGAACTATTTATAGAAAAATATTTATAACAACTCTTTCTGTAGTAGTTAATAATTAGAAATTGTAGAGATACCCATTATTTGGGCAATGACTAGACAAGCTGTGGTATATATTTGTGAGCGAATATACAAAATGATGCAAAGTGAAGTGAACAAAACCAGGAGAACATTTTACAAGTAACTGCAATATTGTACAATGAAGAATTGTGAATAACAGCTATTTTCAGCAATACAGTATCTAAGACCATACCAAAAGAGTGATGATGAAGTATACTATTCACCTTCAGAGAAAGAACTGGTAATATTTAAATATAAAATGAAATAATATTTTCCACTTTCTTTCACTCTTTTTCTTTTATTTGAATCTTCTTGTACAAAATGACTGATATGGGAATGTTTTACATGAATGCATGTGTATAATCTACCTCTGGAAGAAAGGAGGAAAGGAAGGAAAGGAATAGAATTTGGAATTCAAAACTTTAAAAGATCCTAAAAATTATTTTAACAGGTAATTTGATGAAAATAAAATATATTTAAAAAGTGATCATTCTCTTGAAAATTAACAAATATTAGGATTTATGATTTTCACAGAATAAGTAATTATCTAAACAAAAAACCTTGAACAGCAGTAAGTCTTTCTACAAAAAGAAAAGAGAGAACAAAAGACTATGAATTGATGGACAATCTGGATAAAGAAAAACAAAAGGTAATAATTTTTTTTTAAAGACATGATCTCCTTATAAACAAAATGCATTCGTTTGAACATAGATAAGGTGAAAACTTCAAAGACCATATATCTTCCTGAAAAACGTCAACACATCTGAAAATTATCAAGCAAGAAAAATTATAAGGAAATTGTCCAGATAGAGAGAGAAAGAATAACAATAAATCCTTCCAATTCCAAGACATAGAGCTTTCAAGGCTGAATGACTGGTTTTAAGAAATTCTGCAAAAGACCAGAAAACCTCCAAACATAAAAAAAGAAAAACAACAAAAAAGACTATTATATTCTCACCAGAAACTACAGAAAAGAATAAAATAATATATTCTGAAAAGCAAAACAAAGCTCAATAAATAACCAAAAATCATGTACTGTGATGATCTGAATCTGAACATCAATGAATAATGATGTGGAATGAACAAAATTTTCACTTGAGGCAATCATGGAAAGAAAAAAAAAACCTAGATTTGAGCAATAAACCAAAGCAATTATTAGAAGATATTTTACCTAGTTATATGCAAGTAAAACTGACAGCCTGAATAAAATGGATGAATATTTGTAAATATATACATTTCCTAGATTAATAGAAAAAGAGGAAATAGAATACTTAAAAATCCCTGAATTTTGGAAAAAAATTGAACAAGCCATAAATGGACTCCCTAAGAAAAAAATCTCAGATCTAGCTGGATTTACAAATGAATTCTATCAAACATTTAAAGGAATAATTGATCTCAATATTATATAGAGTGTTTGAAAAAGTAGGGAAATAAGGAATACTACAAAAGTTTTTGATAGCACAAATATGGCACTGATACCCAAACTAGGAAGAGCAAAAAAAGAGGAAGAATACTGTAGACCAATTCCCCTAATAAACAGCAGTACAAAAATTTTTAAATAAAATAGTAGCTAGGAGTTTACAGCAACATGCCATAAAAATAATATGCTATGACTACAATAAACAAACAATAATAAATATCATATGATTATTTCAAAAGATGCAGAAAAAAAACTTTTGACAAAACACAATGTCTATTCCTATTAAAATGCTAGAAAGCATAGGAATAAATGGAACCTTTCTTAAAATAACAAGTAGTAACTGTCTAAAACCAAAAGCAAGCATTATATGTCATGAATATGAAACTTAAAGCACTCCCAATAGGAATAGCAGCAAAGCAAGTATATCTATTATCACCACTATTATTCAATATTATATTAGAAATGTTAGCTATATAGATGGTAAAGAAAAGCCAGGAAGTTGCTTGAACTCTTTCCAGTTTCCCTGAGAGAAAAAATAAAACAAAACCATTAAATCAATCTTTTAAAAGAATGCTGGAGTGACAGAATCCATAAAAAGACAGAGTGAAATCATTTTCTATCATAGGTGAACTTAGAAAAACTTCAGGAAAGGTGTGTCTCATGAGTAAAAGGGAAGTGTAGCACAGTGTCTCATCAAGCCAGTGGAAGGCTTTTTAGTTATAGCATAGATGAGCAAACCAAGATTCCATGGCCCTGGCTCTGTAGACCAGTGGCACAGCAAGCCAGCTATGAAGCCTCTAATCCCAACACAGCAAGCATATTGCCCAAGGTTATCCCAGTACAACGGGCAAGCAAGCACCTGAGGTTCCAAAGCAGAAAATACAGTGACCATAACTTTGTTCTCAGTGCAAGAAGCACTGTGTCCCCATAACTCAGGAGCAAGAAGACAGTGCCCCCAATAACTCAGGAGCAGAGTTCAACTTTAAAAAATGAACAAAAACCAGAAAAAAGCCCTGACCATAGAAAACTACTGTGGCAACAGGGGGATCAAATCACAAATACAGAGGAGGACAACAATGTCAAATTGCCTATATGCAAAAGGGGAATATGAATTAGTCTCAAGTCCAAAAACCTTCTTGGAAGAGTTCAAAGAGAATATTAAAAATCAAATGAGTGAAGTAGAATAAAAATTGGGAAAAGAAATGAGAGTTATGAAAGAGAGAATTAACAATTTGGAAAAGGAAGGATAAAAATTTAAGGAAACAGTTCTTTAAAAAGTACAATTGAACAAATGAGGAAAAAAAATCAATTGAAGAAAACAGTTCCTTAAAAAGTAGAATTGGCCAAATGGAAAAGGAAATACAAAAACTAACTGAAGAAAATAATTCTTTAAAAATTAGAATTGGGCAAGTGGAATCTAATGATTCTAGAAGATAACAAGATATGAAACGCATGAAAAAATAGGAGAAAAACAGCTGACTTGGAAAACAGATAAAGGAAAGATGATTTAAGAATTATTGGACTACCTGAAAACCATCATCAAAAAAGAATGTGATCAGCATATTTCAAGAAATTATTAAGAAAAACTGCCCTAATATCCTAGAACCAGAGAGTAAAATAGTTATTGAAAGATTTCACTGATCAAATGAAAACTCCAAAGACTAATATAGTTGATTTCAAGCATTACTGGATCAAGAAAAAAAAATACTGCAAGCATGCAGAAAAATAAACAGATATCAAATATCAGTCAGGATTACATGGTACTTAGGAGATTCTATATTAAACAATCAAAGAACTTGGGATATGAGATCCAGAAGGCACAAGAATTTGGGGATTACAACCAAGAACCAACTATCCAGAAACAATGAAAATCTTTCAGGGGAAATGATGGATATTCAATGAAATAGGGGACATTCAAACTCTCTTAATAAAAAGACCAGATCTAAAAGGAAAATTTATTTTTTCAAATACAAGAGTCAATAGAAACATTAAACGTTAAACAGAAACTTAAAAAATATTATTCAATAAAGTTAAACTGTTTACAATCCTACACAGAAAAAATGATGTTTATAATTCTTGACAGCTGTATCTTTATTAGAGAAGTTAGAAGGGGATATACATAGACAGAGAGCATGGATATAAGTTGACTTTGATGTGATGATATAAAAATTTAAGAGGTGAAAAAAAGATTGTACAGGGAGAAGTGGAGAGGGGGGAACAGAATAGGGCAAATTACATCACAGCACAAAAGATTTGTTACAATAAAGGGAAAGAACGGAGGAAGGGAACATTATTTGAACCTTATTCCTATAGGATTTGGCTCAAAGAGGAAATAACATTCAGTTGGGTATAGATATTTATCTTTCCCATAGGGAAGTAAGGGGGGAAGGAAAGAAAAGGAAGGGGTGTGGACAGAAAGGAGGGCAGAAAGAGGAAGGGAAAGGGAAAAGAAAAGAGACTATTAGAAGAAAGGGAAGATTCAGGGGGTGGTGATCAGAAGGAAAACACTGATGAGGGGGACAGGGTAAAAGGAGAATGAAAAGTATAAATGAAGATGGAAGAATGGAGGAAAATATACAATTAATAATCATAACTGTGAATGTGAATGGAATGACATGTTCCTATTAAAAAGAAGTAGATAGCAGAGTGTATTAAAAACTAGAATTCTATGATATGTTGTTTATAAGAAACATATTCAAAGCAGAATTATATATACAGAATAAAGGCAAAAGGTTGGAGTAGAATATATTATGCTTCAGCTAAAATTAAAAAAAAGTAGGCTAACAATTCTGATCTCAACACAAAAGTCAAAATAGATCCAAATTTAAAAAAAAATTAAAAATAAGCTACATTTTGCTAAATGGTACCAAAGATAGTGAAGTAATGCTTCAATGGTGCATATACACCAAGTGGTATATTTGTATATTATAATATACAAATTCTTAGAGGAGAAGTTAAGTGAGTCACAGAAAGAAGTAGATAGCAAAACTATACTAGTGGGAAACTCGACCTACTTCTCTCAGAAATAAATAACTCTAAACACAAAATAAATATGAAAACAGTTAAGGAGACGAATAGAATTGTAGAAAGGTGATATTTGAAAGCCCTCTGGAGAAACCTGAATGAGGAGGGAAAGAAATGATACTCCCCAGGTGTTTGGAGTTTGGAGTTTGGAGTTTCTGCCATGCTGAGCTGAGTCCCATCCAGTTCTCTGCCCTCTGTTCTGGAGCTGCACCGAGCAAACTACTTACCCCGATGCCCGACTGAAAGAGACCTGCTATGAAGTTCTTCAGAGGTAACTGCAATCAGTGTTTCATAGTCCAAATATTTCTGGATTTGTTGACTTAAATATCAGTTCAGAGGCTTATTTTATTATTGATTTGAGAGAAGGTCAGAGGAGGACACAGAGAGTCACGTCTTTACTTTCGCCATCTTGGATCCCCCCCCTTAAACCCATTTTTAAAAAGAAATTGAAAAAAGCAATTAACGAACCCCTTAAGAAAAAGATCTCTAGGGTCAGATGAAAGGAGTCCTACCCAATTATTTTTCTGACACACACAGTGCAACACCTAAACCAGGAAGAACCAAAATGGAGAAAGATAATTATAGCCCAATTCCTCTAATGAATATTGATGCAAAAACTTTAAGTAAATATTAACAAAGAGATTATAGAATTTATCACCAAGATAATACATTATAACCAATTGGGATTTACACCAGTGATGTAGGACTGGTTAAATATTAGGAAAACTATCAACACAATAGACCATATCAATACAAAACTCACAAAACTCACATTATTATTTCAACAGATACATAAAAAGCTTTTGACAACATACAGCAAACATTCCTATAAAACACAAGACAGCATAAGAATAAATGGTGTTTTCTGTAAAATGATAATCAGGATCTATCTAAAACTATCAGCAAGCATTCTCTGTATTGAGGATAAACTAGAAATATTTCCAATAAGACTGTGGGTGAAATAAGCATGTCCATTATCACCACTATTATTTAATATTGTACTAGAAATGTTAACTTTAGCAATAAAAGATGAAAAAGAAAGAAATTAGAATAGACAATGAGAAAACTGTCACTTTTTATAGATGATATAATGGTATGCTGAGAGAATTCTAGAGAATCAGCTAAAAGCTAACTTTAAAAAATTAACTTCAGGAAAGTTGAAGGATATAATATAAAAGCACATAAATCATCAGATTTCTGTTTGTTAGCAACCAAGCTCTCTAGCAAGAGTCAGAATGAGACAATATAATGTAGATAATATAAAATACCTGGGAGTCTACTAGTCAAGATAAACCCAGAGATGATATGACACAATTACAAAACTCTTTTCATACAACATCAATTGCTCATGGATAGGCCAAGCAAATATAATACAAAGGGCAATTTTACCTAAATTAATTTACTTATTCAGTGCCATATCAATCTAACTACCAAAAATTATTTTATAGAGTTAGAAAAAATACTAACAAAATTGACCTAGAACAAAAGGTCAAGAATATCATGGGAATTAATGAAAAAAAAATGCAAAGGAGTCCTACCAGTTCTAAAACTATATTATAAAGTGGCAATCATCAAATCTATGTGGTACTGGCTATGAAATGGAGTGGTGGATTAGTTTAATAGGTTAGTACACAAGGCATAGTAATAAATAACTACTATGTGCTAATCCTAACGACTCCAGATTCTGAGATAAGAACACAATATTTGACAAAAACTGCTGGGAAAACTGGAAAAAATATGACAGAAATTAGACATGCCATCATCTTACACTGTACACCAAAATAAGGTCAAAAGGAGTACATAGAGGCTGTTTCCATAAACAAATCAAGATAACAAGGAAGAGTTTAACTTTCAGATTTATGCAGGAGGGAAGAATTTATTTTTATTTTTATTGTTTTTCTTTTTAAAATTTTTTTTATTAAAGCTTTTTATTTGTATAACACATGTATGGGTAGTTCCCCAGCATTGATCTTTACAAAGCTTTCCATTACAAATTTTACGCCCAGTCCCCTCCCCTCCCCTAGATGGCAGGAAGTCCACTACATGTTAATAATGTTGAAATACTTGACAAGTTGTGCAAGAAAAATCCTATGTACAAGAAAAAAAGAAAATCAGAGAAAGGAAACACAATGCAAGCAAACCTCAACAGAGAGCATGAAAATGTTATGTTGTGGTCCATATTTCACATCCCTCTCTCTGGGTGTATATGGTTTTCTTCACTGAACAATTGGAACTGGTTTGAGACAATTCTTTGTTGCAGAGAGCCATGTCCATCAGAATTGATCATCATATAATATTGTTGTTGCCGTGTATAAGGATCTCCTGGTTCTGCTCACTTCACTCAGCATCAGTTCAT
>JAJPUD010027984.1:393-15066 GCA_023553655.1 Myrmecobius fasciatus
GGATAAGAAATAGAGTAGTGGATCAGTGGAATAGGTTAGGTTCACAGAACAAAATACTCAATGACAATTGTAATCTAGTGTTCGATAAACCCAAAGACCCCAGTTTTGGGGATAAAAACTCACTATTTGACAAAAACTGCTGGGATAATTGGAAACTAGTCTGGAAGAAATTAGGCATTGACCCACACCTAACACCATATACCAAGATAAGGTCAAAATGGATTCATGATCTAGGCATAAAGAATGATATTATAAACAAATTAGAACAATGTAGGATGGTTTACCTCTCAGACCTGTGGAGGGGGAAGGAATTTGTGACCAAAGAAGAACTAGAGGTCATCATTAATCACAAAATAGATAAGTTTGACTATATCAAGTTGAAAAGTTTTTGTACAAACAAAATGAATGCAGACAAGATTAGAAGGGTAGCAGTAAACTGGGAAAATATTTTTACATCCAAAGGTTCTGATAAAGGCCTCATTTCTAAAATATATAGAGAATTGACTCAAATATATAAGAATTCAAGCCATTCTCCAATTGACAAATGGTCAAAAGATATGAACAGGCAATTTTCAGACGAAGAAATTGAAACTATTTCCGGTCATATGAAAAGGTGCTCCAAGTCACTATTGATCAGAGAAATGCAAATTAAGACAACTCTGAGATACCACTACACACCTGTCAGATTGGCTAAAATGACAGGAAATGATAATGATAGCTGTTGGAGGGGATGTGGGAAAACTGGGACACTGATACATTGTTGGTGGAACTGTGAACGGATCCAACCATTCTGGAGAGCAATTTGGAGCTATGCTCAAAGAGTTATCAAACAGTGCATACCCTTTGACCCAGCAATGTTTCTACTGGGCCTATATCCCAAAGAGATTTTTAAGGAGGGAAAGGGACCCACATGTGCAAAAATGTTTGTGGCAGCCCTTTTTGTAGTGGCAAGAAACTGGAAATTGAAAAGATGCCCATCAATTGGAGAATGGCTGAATAAATTATGGTATATGAATGTTATGGAATATTATTGTTCTGTAAGAAATGACCAACAGGAGGATTTCAGAGAGGATTGGAGAGACTTGCATGAACTGATGCTGAGTGAAATCAGCAGAACCAGGAGAACATTATACACAGCAACAAGACTATACGATGATCAATTTTGATGGACATGGTTCTCTTCAACAATGATGTGATTCAAACCAGTTGTACTGCGATGAAGATAGTCATATACATCCAGAGAGAGGGCTGTGGGAACTGAGAGTGAACCACAACACAGCATTTTAACGCTTTCTGTGAATATTTCCATGCATTCTGTTTTCCTTCTTAGGTTGTTTTTTTTTCTTCTTCTCTTTCTAGATCTGATGTTTCTTGTGCAGTAAGATAACTGTATAGATATGTATACATGTATTGTATTTGTCATATAATTTATCCTATCTAGCATGTATTAGATTACCTGTCATCTAGGGGTGGGGGGCGGGGGGAGGGAAAGGAAAAGCTTGGGAAAAAAAAGTTTTTTTTTTTGCAAAGGTCAAGGTTGAAAAGTCACTCATATGTTTTGCAAATAAAAAGCTTTATTAAAAAAAATAACTTAGTGTTTGACAAGAATTACTGAAAAAGCTAGAAAGTAATCAGAAATTGTTTAGATCAAGACCTTGTACCACACACAACAATAAATATAAAAAGGATATATTGTCTGAATATTAAATACTATATATATGTATGTGTTTGTGGGTATGTGTATATATACATTACATCTAAAATGTTATTTTTTGATTTGTTGATTAGTTTTTCTGAACTTTATTTTCCTTTTTCCTCTTCTTTGTTATAAGAGATAATTCTCTGAAAAGCAGATTTGAAAAAAATACATTAAGATAAGTAGATGGCACAAAATCAGAAGATATCAATAAAATTAACTTTTCTCTAATTAAAAATAGTTAAATTGATTGAAAAGTTGAGAATATTTTGCTTTTTTCTTGGTACTTCCCATGACCATCACTTTGCCTCACATAATAAATTTTGACACATGGTGCAAATTCAGTTGACTGGGAAAGGTGAAACAATCTCCTATACTATATAGCTAGAAGACATCTCCAAATCCTAATAATTTCCTTCTTCTATATCATTCACCAACCTTTCATTTTCACCCACCTCAATCCTATTCCTTCAGAATTATTATATAAATTATATATTATAATAAAATTATTATATAAATTCCTCATATTACCTCAACTTCCAATGTGCCCTTAGAGAACTTCTTTCTATCATTAAAATACTTCTCTTTGTCTTAGACTTGTTCCTGTCATATGCTTTCATCTTCTTGCAATCATGAAACCATGTTCTCTCCCCCAAAGTGGATTCTAACTCTTTAACATTCTTAGGTTCTGGCCACACAATACCCTTGACAAAAATTCTTTTTTTCAGTTCCCCTGTTCCCCTGAGAGTTTTAGGTTGTTTTTTTTTAAATCTCCTTATTGTGATATCCCAAGCAGCTTTCCCTCTTGCATTGACATCTATCACCATGTTTTCTCAGTTCACCTTTTGCCCAAGTCTAGAGCTTTATAGCAATTCTCCCAACCTTCATCATCACATCCCTGGCCTCTAAACTGCCACACTAGTTGCTGTACTCTTGCAAAAAAATTACATTTACCACGTACCCTCTTCTGGTTTCATTGTCTCTTTTCAGATTCATATAGCTAATTAGTTTTAGCTCCTCTACTAAACTAGACTGGAGATTTTTAATCCATATATAATTTTTATTTGGCAATAAATAGGGGAAAGATCTCTTGCTTTGAGGCAATACCTGTTACTGCTGTGACTTCTCCTGCTGCTACATATTGCTTATTCTGAGATTATTTTACTGCATAGAAATAAAGACATATGGGTATTAAAAATCCTCAACTTCCAATGTCTAGTGGAAATGATAATTGTAAACTTTAGGTACAACCATCATGAATGGTGCCATTCTACTGTGCCATCAGCAGTTTATTATGACCCCTTTAAAAAGATAAATTTTGCATGTAGGAAGTTAAACTTCTGTTGCAGGTCCATATATAATCATCAAAATGATAACTTGTACTTAAATAGTGATTTTACTTCTGCAACATTTGTGTGCTGGCTAGTCTTGGAAGCAGGAAGACATTGATTTGAATTCTGACTCAAACTACTTTTGTGACTCGGAGTATCCCCCTTAGCATTTCTGTATCTCAGTTTCCTCATTTGTGAACTGAAGATACTAGTAGCAACTACCTTACAAGGTGGTTGTGAGAAACAAATGAAATATGTAAAAATTCTTTACCAACTTTAAAATGCTATATAATTATGAATTATTATTGCTACTACTACTATTATTACAATATCATTAGTCTTAGTGGAGAAAATGCCATAAAGTAGGGAAGTGGAGAAAAGTGCCTAAAGTGGTACCCAAACCTTGTTTGATTTTATTCTGAATAGAAAAGAGGAAAAACAAACATTCTATCAATTTAACTTTCAAATAGTAATCATCTGAAGATTTAATAAAGAATACCTAAGAGTAGAATTACATATAATCACACAGGATTTCCAGACTTAGCATTTCGTCAATGAATAAGCTTCCTCTACAAATGTAGATAGGGAACTATTCTTCAATTTACAGTCTTAGAGAATTTCCTGGGACACTGAGAGGTGAATTGCCAAAAGTTGAACTATTGATTCAGCCTCTAAGAATGGCTCTCCATCTACTACTCTTAGATGCCTCTCAATCTTATATGGATGAATTTACTAGCTGATTTCATTGGTTAATTCATCAAGTCTGTGTCTATGTGTGTGGCAAAGTAGGAACTAATTGTTTGAGTAGATCAACCATTAAGTAAAAATCATAAAATATTTAGATGTATATAAGCAAAAAGTCCTCTCAAAAATGTGAATTTTGACAAATTTTCCATCTAGCTCATATTGCCAAAAATCTCATTTTTCATTCAGGAAATGTGGAATTGAAGGTCTCCATATAGCTTTCAAAATGCCTCTCATTCTAAACATTCTACACATAAGATTCTGATCCTATCTATATCTGTGCAATTAAAAAAAGCATTGAAATGAAAATATCATTAAATCATTGATTATAAGCCAGAAAGAACCTTTAGAGATCTAGTCTAATGCCTTTTTATCAGAGATGAAGCAATAAGAAGTACAGAAAGTTAGTAATTTGTTCATGGCTATCCAACTATCAAGAGGTAGAATCAGGATTCAGAGACCATGTTATATATGTATGTGTGAGTGTGTGTGTGTGTGTGTGTGTGTGTGTGTGTGTGTATTCTAAATCTAAATCTAAAATCTATTTGTTTGGAATTGGATATGTTGGGAATAAAAGAGAAAATCTGTAAGAGCCTTGCATATTGCCTTCACTTTTATTCAGTTTAATGGTGCCCAATTCAAGCAGCATGGTAAATTAAGGAGCCAAGAACAATCAATTCCCCTTCTGACACATACTACTGACTGTGTGACTCTGAGAAAATAATGTTTAACTCTCAATGCTCTTTTATATTTTCTAAAACAGTAAGTTGTAGAGAAAGTGACAACTGCTTGGCAGAGGAAGTTTGCATATATAGAATTTCCTAATATCAGTTAAGTAACAGAACCATTCCCTACCCACAAAAGACTTAGATGAATAGTAGCAATACAACCTGCTATTCTTTGTTTACTCACTTATGCTTTTCAAATGTTTTCAAATGGAAAGATAAGCTATTAAATGATAGAAACTTTTTCCTAATCAAAAAATAGAGTTGTTGCTTGAAAGTTGGGAATGTTTTGCTTTTATCCTGATATTCCCCATAATATTGCCTCACATAGTAAGCACTAATAAATATTAGTTGAGTTGAATTAAAAAAGATGAGGTTGTTTGTGATGAGACATCAGATTACAAAATGATTTAATTCTTCTTTTAAGTGCAATGGAAAGATAAAGAGGAGTTTGCAACTTAATTCTCTATTCTAAATCACTTTTTTCCCTAGGTGACAGCCTGCTTCAAACAGAAATTTATGCAATGTTCTCTGTAATTAATATAGGTCAATTCACATTCAAGCTAAAAAAGATAAGAGAAACACAATACAAATGCTTATTTCATCAATATGCATTTATCAAGAATAAAAATTTCCTTGCCTTTCTACGTATTAAATCATTTTATAGCACATTGACAAGATTATACTTGCAGAAGTGAACAAATCAAGATAGTTCTGAAATTTGAATAAATTATTTTCTACCAAGAATCACAAGCTGCAACTTTAAGTTTCAGTTTGAATATTCAATGGACTACAAAGATTTAAAATAATATATTAGAGCTTATTTGCCTTATTTTTTAAAATGTGAAATGAAGGAAACAATCACTCCATGATTATTGATATTTTTTTCTATTCTTTTACACCTGGGTCCTACAGGCCTAGCTGACAAATGGTCATTTTACATACAGTGGGAACACAGTCTACTGAGATTGCTCCACTAAGGTCCTAATATTCATTCTTAAATAGCCCATAGTGAATCCCTAGTTATTTACTTTAAGTGTTCTCCAATGGTTTTGTGGTGTGCTTCTTCTCTAATAAGAACATTTCAGTTTAGAAAGTGAGGGTTGAATGAGGGGGACTCATTTATCTTTCTTTCTGGACAGCTATCCTAGATCATGTAAATTAGCCCAAGGCTACTTTGAAAAAAAAATTAAAAAGGAAGAATTGCCCCAGAGAACCTGGGGAAATTTATGTCCCAGATACAACAATCCACATTTTTATACTGCTTTAAAAGTATATAAGCTCTTTTTTCACACTAATCTTGTGGAGTAATTATTAGAAATAGTATTTAATTAGGTTCAGACTCATGAATTCTTAAGTAGAGGAAAATGCCAATGTGGAAACCCCGTCCAACCCATGAAGATAATGATGGAGCATTGAGAGATTCAATGAAGTACACAAAGTTAAGTTGCCAGTATGAGTCAGGGTTAAAACTTAAGCTAAGGTCTTCAAAACTCTAAGACCAGATTTCTATCTATTACACCATCATGCTGCCTCTGACAATAATATAGTTTATCTCTTCCACATTGCAACATTCCACATTCCCCCTTCCCCACATTGCACAGTTTCTATGGATGTAAATTGGTATAAACAATTAGATGGGAATTTGGGGGGAGTTTTGCAGAAGCTGTAGATGACATATGAAGATCAACAGATGATACAGAAAAGTTTAGAAACTCAGAAATGCATAAAATATATTAATATATTTTATCTTTTAATGCAATAATATAGATTTCTATGATATGAAGGAAGGGCCAAAATGTTTTACTCAGATTTTTCATATCGCAGGGGTGCTATTCCCCTAACCTCCATAATATGAAAGGGATAAATAATTAGTAAAATCTTCAAGTTGCCCAAGTCCTGTATTCAAGATCTTGACTATGGACAGCAATTTAGGCTTATAAATTCTGAGTGAGAAATTGATCTGAGTCAGCATAGAGTTTCTACACAGAATGATTTCCACACTGATGGAATCAGAGGTAGTAGTTGTTATTGTTGTTGTTTAGATTTCTCAATAACCTATCCCATCCAGAAAGCCTTCACCAAATAAAAGCATTTTGGATAAGAAAAATAAAACTTATAGCAATTAGGTGCCTTGCTCACTCCTACAGATATTTTGAACAGAACCTGGAAACAGATTATATTATTTTTGCCATATTAATAGAATATTTTTTATGTTTAAGATTAAATGGATATTTTCCTGTTTAATATATATTTCAAATATGCAATTAAACCACCTATCATGGTATTTAATAGACACTATTAATAGACAGGAACTAAAGGTATCAATAAAAGAAATACTGAAAGTTGTCAGTAGTATATTTACATATCTAGTTAATATTAAAATATGTGTTAATTGAGATACTGGTATGCATTCTAAGAGTATTAATGTATCTTTTACTTTCATTTCAAGATAAAGAACATGCATATTACTTGAAATACTAATTTATTTTCATGATTTATTTATTTTTAGCTCTTAATTTTATTTTATTTTTTATTTTAGTAGTATTTTATTTTTCCAAATACATGCAAAAATAGTTTTCAGCATTAACCTTTGCAAAACTTTATGTTCCAAATTTTTCTCCCTCTCCTCCCCTCCCCAAGACTGCACACAATCTGATATTGGTTAAAGCCGTGCAATTCTTGAAATACTCATCTTCAAAATGAGTTAAGATATTCACAAATGCAGTTTGGGCAGTTAGGTTTGCACTACTGGCTAATCCTTTTATATAAGCATGAATGGTTCAATTAGAGTTGGATTTTCAGTGACACCTGGTGCAGTCAAACCCAATATTTATATGCACTTGACTTTCTACTTATACTGCTAGAATTAACCTTTTATATCACTAAATAAAACAGGTATCAGAAACAATTGGGAGGGCTGTCAAATGAAACCATTTTTTTTTTTTTTTGCTTTTTGCTGAGGCAATTGGGATTAAGTGACTTGCCCAGGGTCACACAGCTAGGAAGTGTCTGAGATCAGATTTGAACTCAGGTCCTCCTGACTTCAGGGCTGGTGCTCTAACCACTGCGCCACCTAGCTGCCCCAAATGAAAGTATTTCTTATGAAATAAGCCATACTTCCTAAAAGAGAGATGTATGTTAGGGGTAAATCAGTTATTTTAAACACACTCTGAATACTTTTTCTTCCCTTTTGATGAATTAAGTTGAAAAAAATACTCAAACAGTTCACGCATTTCCAATAAATAATCTAATAAAATAATAAAATTGATTTTTAATAATTTTATTTTGACAAGATTTACACTTTCATCAATATAAGATGCTACAGATGGGAAACTCCCCTTATATCTATCAAGGCAGAATGCCAATCTGTACCAGCTCTTCAACTTAATTTATAGTCTTAAAAATGTGCATGAGTCATTAAAAGGTTGTGACCTGCCCTGGATCAAATAGATAGTATGTTTTATGGTGAGACTTGAACCCAAATCTGCCTAAATCCAATGCCATGTTTTTACCCATTGTATCATCATCCCTTCAGAAGTGCCTTTCAGGTAGATGAGGATGGATGGGGGTGCTTCTATGCTTTGCAGTAGGATGTCACTTATTCTAGGGGGCAGAGCAATTGCTTAGGGAGTAGGGAATATAAGGGAGTTTTTGTTGTTCTTACTACTGTTTTTGGCTTCAGAGGTCTTTTCCTTTGACCTACATTAGATCCTAAGATTATAGGCCTTTAGGAGGGACCTTATAATTAATTTAGCCCAACCCTATTATTCTCTACATGAAGAGAAATAGGATAGAGTAGTCAAACAGCTTACCTCAACAGCTCTCAAACTCAGATCTTCTAATACTAGACCCAGGGTTTTTTAACGCTAAACTGCCTGAAGGCAGTTGTCCCACCTTCATTTTCTGCAGGAAAAATTAAGGAACAGAGAAATTAAATAATTTGTCCAAAGTCACAAAGAGAGAAGGAGAAATCAGATTCACTTAAAAACTTTAAAATTATAATATAGGATTAGGAACTCAGTTACTTTATCACATATAGAGCTGAAGTATTGGAATGGGAATTTAAACTGTTAGGGTACAACTGAGATAGAGAACAGAGGGAATGATAAAACATTGATGGAGCAGAAAGAATACTGACTCAGAGGGCAGAAGCCTGGAATTCAAATTCTATCTCATTGTTATTTACATGAGCTTCAATAAGTTATTTAACCTTTCCAGACTTCATATTCCTCATATATAAAATAAGACGCTGCAACTAGATGACCTTGTAAGTCTAGATCAATAATCTTGTGATCATAGAATTGAAGAGAAAATTTTGTGTGCTTGAGGACAATCGTTCATGTTAGATTTATTTTTTATGGTGAACATGAATTAGGACTGAGTAGGGCATGCTGATACACTCCTTAGTGAATTACACACTCAATTGTGTATAAAGATTCATCACATACATGTGTGTATACATTTTTTCAATATCAATTGATTTTCCATAAATTATAATTTCTTCAGAAGACATTCTACTTCTGAACTTTACTTTTTCTTTCAAGGGGAAAAAAAACCTTTCCACCTTTCCAGGCATTCAGGTTTACAACCCAGATGCCATCCTCAACTTCTATCAAATCAATTTGACAGTTCCTGATAATTCTATTTCCACAGAATCTGTGGTATGCAACCCTTTCTTTTTTTCTATAGGCATAATTACCACCTTAGTTCATCACTTCTTACTTGGACTAGTGTATTTTCCTTGTCTCATTTACAATTCATCCTTTAAACAGCTGCCAATAATGATACACCTGAATTGCAAGTCTGACCCTGTCAATCAAATTCAGTGGCTTCCTATTAAGTTTAAAATCCAATATTTTACATCTTTATTTTACCATTTTTATTAATTTCTATTTCATGTAAATTGCATAAAATGCATTATTAAAGGGATGGCTTGTGAGGATTTAGAAAGGTAAATAGTAATCACGAGTATGGCTTTATTTATGTGAACTAAACATGTTTCTTTTTTTTTTTTTGAAGGTTAATAGAAGTTCCATGCCAAAATTCATATGTATCAATCAGCTTATCTAGCAGTGATTCTGAGATACTGTACTCCATCTATCTTGCCTCTCTGTCAGTTTTTCTCTTCACCCATTTCATTGTGTCTTCTGGTACCCTTGATGTATTGTCAATAAAGTGCCATTCATCCTTGACCTCTTTTTACTACTTTACAGCTTTTGACACTTGAGGAAACCATAATCTTTCCAGGAGACAACAGAATCTTAGTGGTTCCCCTTTCTAGTGTGAGTTGCTACTTCAATCTTGCTCAAGACATATTTTATTTCTTCTTTATTTGGCATCACCATCATTAGTCTCCTTCCTTTCCCAAATTTCCTGCACTATCTATCTACCTATCTTTCTATCATTTTATCTATCTATCTACCTAATTATATCTATATAATCTATATAATATTTAATAATTTAGTAAAATTCAATTTTAATTTAATAAATGCTTTAGTTTTTGCAAAATCTTTTTGAGGTCTCTGGTACTTCTCCATTACATGAATTGTTTGGTTTTTTAATTTTAAATAGACACTATTAATCATAATAAGAATATTATATAGATTATATAGATATAATTAGATAGATAGATACAAAACAATCTGAGATGTCCCATTCCTGTGGCGCCTTAGTTTTATAGTGCTTGATAACCAGATAATTCAGAGGAAGCAAAAATATAAATATAGAGATTCATTCAATGATAAATCTTGACTTTGACCTCCACAATCCCATTGGCTAACAGCTCTCTATTTTGACCTTATCTTGACTTTGATCATGAACTCTTCCCCATCCAAAGGGTATCTTCTTTATTCTTTAAATTTACTTTTTTTAAAAAAAAATTTCTAGGTCATGTTTTTATTGTTGCTTAAATGGTGGGAGATATATAAGTATATGGTTTGAGATATTCTAATTTCTGATTCATTTCTCTACAATTTTTGCAGCAGTTTTTGTTAAAAGATTAGTTTTAATGGCAGTAGTTGGAATCTAAGTTTATTGACTGCTATGTGTTCATCTGCTTCTATATATTGTCTAATCTATTTACGTACTATTTTTAACCAGTACTAAGTACTTTTTAATAATTATTTTTGCATTGTATGATTTTAGAAATGATACTGCTAGGCGCTCCCCTCCCCTATCATTTCTCTTGAGACTCTTTCCTTTGTTCTATGGGATGATTTTTTTCTCCTATCTCTAAAAAATAAACCATTGATAGTCTAGTTGATATAACACTGAATAAATAAATAATTTTTATGGAGTTGCCATTTTTATTATGTTGTCAAGGACTAGCTACAAGCAATTGAAAGTTTTCTAATTGTCTCCATTTTTTATTTTGATAAAGAGTTTTTTAGAATTGTATTAATATAATTTCAGTATGCATCTTATTAAGCTATCTTATTAAACTATAGTCTATATTCTGTAGTTATTTTTAGTGGAATTTATCTTTCTATCTCTTTCTGATGGGATTTTTGGTATTTTTAAAAAAACAATTATCTCTATTATTATTATTAATGCCATTTTGCTAAAGCCATTATTTCATTTTTTAAGAATTAATTTCTTTTTTTTTTGCTTTTTTGATGAGGCAATTGGGGTTAAGTGACTTGCCCAGGGTCACACAGCTAGGAAGTGTTAAGTGTCTGAGACCAGATTTGAACTCAGGTCCTCCTGACTTCAGGGCTGGTGCTCTAACCACTGTGCAACCTAGCTGCCCCCTAAAATTAATTTCTAAGATTTTCCATGTAGGCTACAGTATTATTTTCAAAAAAGTGATAATTCTGTTAGCTCTTTAATTATCTTTATGTCTTCAGTTTCTTTTCCTGTTTTAGTACACATTAGAAGGACCCTCCGCAGCTATTCCTTCTGATTTTATAGGTTCCTCCCAGAACCTCCATTTTAAGTAGGCTACTCAGTCCACTGCTGTATTCATTTCTCTTTATTTTCCCCTATATTCTTGATTTTTTTCTCAGACTTTCTCCAACAATATCCCAATAATCTTGATTATCTCCTGCCAACCCCAACCCTTCTTAACTTCCTCTTAAATGTTGTCTTAAGCCATTAGAATATAAGCTCTTTGAGGTGCTTTTTTTTTTTTTTGGTTATATTTGTGTTTTCAGCACTTAGCACATTACTTAGCACTTAGTTAACATTTAATAAATGCTTATAACCTTGATGGTAATTATTACTACAGGTAATTAAGTATGTGACTACATCAAATAATAATAATGATAATGAGCATCTTTAGTTTTTACAAAATCTTTTTGAGGTCTCTGGTATTTCTCCATTGCATATTATATTGGCTTTTAATTTTAAATAAACACTATTTATTATATTAAGAAACAAACCAATGACTAATTTCATTTTTCTTAAAAGAACAACAATAATAAAATTGCCAAAGTTTTAAAGAGAAAGAAGAGACAATCACAACAAATAAGAAGAAATAAGAAATAACTTAAATATATCACACATCTCAACAGAACTGAAAACTCAAATGAAATAGATAAGTATTTCTTAAGATATAAAATTCCCTGGTTGGAACATGGAATAGATGATCTAAAAACAAATCATATTTCAGGAAATCAAGCAAATTATCACCAAATTCCCAAAGAAAAATAACCTTTGCCCATCTGGTTTACAAATGAATTCTATTAAAAATTTTTAAATAATTAGCCCTTAATATCATATAAACTTTTCACCAAAAAAAAGTAAGAAGAAACCTTACAAAATGGGATAATTACAGACCAGACATTCCAATAAGGTAGATATCAAACAAAGAATGTTCATTTTAATTATAAAATAACAAAAAGTTACATTCAACAGAATATAGCACTTGGTGGTTTGATGCATGAAAAGTATTAAAATTTTAAAAAATTATCAGCCATTGTTTACATCTAAAACTAGAAACTAGTATTTTTACAACAGAAGCTTTCCCAATAGGATCAGGCATAAAGTAGTAAAACCATTGCTACCACTATGATTTGATCTAGTGCTGAAATTACTAATTATCACAAAGGGGAAAAATGATTGGATAAGTATAGGCATAGAGAAGGCAAAATTGTCTCTTTGTACAACCAAAGTGATGGTATCTTTATGAAGAAAAAAAGTTCATTAAAATAACAAAAATATCACTACAAAAGAAAATTTTAAAATTATGCCTTTCATTATGTCACTGGAAAATTCAGATAGGGAAGTTTTAAAGAAAAATTCCATTTCAATAGTAAAATGCTAAAATTACATGGCAATTAAACTACCATGATATACTAAAGATTTTTATAAATGCAACTACAAATTGTTCTTTACAGAAATAAAGGAAGACTTAAATAATTGTAGAAATAATGGCCATGTTAATGGCCAGACTATCACAATATAATAAATTACAGATTTAGTGCTATACCAATCAAACTGCTGAAGCAGTGCTTTATGGAACTGGTAAACATTATAATACAATTTCTCTGAAAGGAAAATGTCAAAAATTTCCATAGAAATAATGAAAGCATCAAATGATGAAGACAAACTGATTTGTCTGATCTCAAAATTCTGCAAAGTAGTGATCATAAAAAGTATTTGGTATACCTGAAAAAATAGTTCCATAGATCAGTGAAACGAACTAAGCTAGCAAAATGCAGAATCTAACACAGTACTCCAGTTCTGTAAACCAAATAATACAAAATAATAGGGGAAGGAATCTTTGACTAGAAGTTCTAGGAAAATAGAAAACAGTATTCAAAAAAACAAGTTAAATCCATCTTCTTACATAATATACCACAATAATCCCTAAATATATGTGATAAATAGAAAAAATCAAATATTTTAAAAATTAATTATAAATAAAAAGGAAATCTTTCAGATTTATAATAAAGAAAAATCTTAAAATCAAAGACAAAGGAAGAGAAGCTAAAACACATTATTACATAAAATTGAAGTTTTGAATGATTCAAATAAATATATCCTGAAAAATAAGAGAAGCAATATTGTGACAATAAAATTTATGTACCACAAGTATCAGATAAAAGTCTAATTTCTTTTTTTTTTAATTTTTATTTTATTTGCATAACATATGTGTGGGTAATTCTTCAACAATAACCCTTACATAGCTTTCCGTTACAAGTTTTTCCCCCCAACTCCCCACCCCTCCCCTTGATGGCAGGATATCCACTACATGTTAATTATGTTAAAATATTGGCAAATCGAATATATGTATACATATTTCCAAACTTATCATTAGTGTGCAAGAAAAATCTTATCTACACAAACGATATATCAGATAAAGGAAACACAATGTAAGCAAACATCAATCAAGGAGTATGAGAATGTTATGTTGTGGTCCACATTTCGCATCCCTCTCTCTGGGTGTATATGGCTTTCTTCAGTGAACAATGGGAGGTGGTTTGAAACATTTCATTGTTGAAGAGAGCCATGTCCATCAGAACTGATCGTCATATAGTACTGTTGTTGCCGTGTATAATGATCTCCTGGTTCTGCTCATTTTACTCAGCATCAGTTCATGTAAGTCTCTCCAGGCCTCTCTGAAATCATCTTGCTGGTCATTTCTTACAGAACAATAATATTCCATAACATTCATATACCATAATTTATTCAGCCATTCTCCAATTGAAGGGCATCTATTCAATTTCCAGTTTCTAGCCACTACAAAAAGGGCTGCCACAAACATTCTTGCACATGTGGGGCCTTTTCCTTCCTTTATGATTTCTTTGGGATATAAGCCCAATAGAAATGCTGCTGGGTCAAAGGGTATGCACAGTTTAATAACTTTTTGAGCATAGCTCCAAATTGTTCTCCAGAATGGCTGTATCCGTTCACAGCTCCACCAACAATGCATCAGTGTCCCAGCCCTCCCACAACCCCTCCAACATTCATCATTAACTTTTCCTGTCATTTTAGCCAATCTGACAGGTGTGAAGTGGTATCTCAGGGTTGTCTTGATTTGCATTTCTCTGATCAATAGTGATTTGGAGCACCTTTTCATATGACTATAAATAGTTTTAATTTCATCCTCTGAAAATTGTCTGTTCATATCCTTTGACCATTTATTGATTGGAGAATGGCTTGAATTTTTATAAATATGAGACAATTCTCTATATATTTTAGAGATGAGACCTTTATCAGAACCCTTAAATGT
>JAJPUD010027985.1:0-15066 GCA_023553655.1 Myrmecobius fasciatus
ATCTCTCTAAGCCTCAGTTTCCTCTTATTAAAAAAAAGATTAAATCAGATGAATTACAAGGCCCCTTCTAACCATAAATCTATGTTTCTCTTCCTTTTATTTTCCTATTATCTTGTGGTATCCACTGTAGCTTGTGCTATCCACTATTCCTGAAAAGACTCAATCATTTAGTACCTACTTTAATATAGGTTGCTCTTTCTCCTGTATTCTCTCACACACAGATTCAAGAGGAAGAGGTGTGTATAATAGTTCTTGATTCCTACTGTCATTTTCATATAATCATACAGTTTTAAAGTAGAGGGGATCTCAGTGATTATGTATGCTAAGCCATATATAAATACCACAACATTCACAAGTGATCATCTAGCAGCTACAATAAAAGACTATAAGTCTTGTAATAATATATATCAACAATCAAAAGAAGTAGGCCTTTGGCCAAAAATATCATATCCAGCAAAACTAACCATAATGTTGAATGAAAAAAATGGATATTCAATGAACTTGCAGATTTTCAGAACTTTGCCTCAACCAAACCTGAATGCAATTGAAAAATTAACATATAAAAGGCAACATCAAAGATTAATTTTAAGAGACAAGGATGGGGCAGCTAGGTGGTACAGTGGATAGAGCCCCAGCCCTGAAGTCAGGAGGACCTGAGTTCAAATCTGGTCTCAGGCCCTTAATCACTTCCTAGATGTGTGACTCTGGGCAAGTCACTTAACCCCAAATAGCTCATTAAAAAAAAAAAAGAGACAAAGACAAATTGTTTATGTTTTTTACATGAAAATGTAAACCATTATATAAGATAAACATCAGTAATTGAGTAGCTCAAAAGAAAGATTAGGGCAGAGCTATGATCTGACAGCAAAAGTTTCTAGAAAAAGCTAAAAATAATAATTATGCTATACAAATGAGCAGCAGAGGAAGAACTGACATAGAGAGGTATTAAAGGGGGGAGGAGGGCTAGTAGTTCTGAAAATTTATTCACACTGGGAATGTATTAAATAGGGAACAAAACATATATACATATCTATCTATCTATCTATTTATCTAGCTATCATGAACAATATGTCACCCTCTAAAATCTATAAAGAAATATGGAGGGAGGATATAGGATATGGTAGGGTATAGAAGGGTGTTTAGATCTGTGGCTGTGAAACAAGACACATAGGTTAATGGGAAAGTGATAAAGAGGGAGAGAAAATATGGCATAGAATAAGGTAGAGTGCATAAGGGTAATTAGATTAACAGGAGTTGTGATAAACTATAAATTATTGAGAATGGGATAAAGAGCAAGGGAAAAAGTGGAGAGAGAATATAAGACAGGGATCTATGGATAGGGGCAGGTTAAGTAATAATAGCAAGGCAAGTTAAGGATTAAAATTAAAGTAGAAGAATTAGCAGGGAAAGGAAATAAAAGATATATGCAAACACTATAATAAGGATTAGGAGTAGAATTTGTTAGAAAAAAAAGTAGGCCTAATAATCATTGATCTCAGACAAAGTCAAACTTAAAGAATCAATTAAAAGAGAAATCTACATTATATGTCAGCCATATTAATTTTATTTTAGATTCATGTTTACATATTTATAAATGTGTGTATATATATATGTATTTATGTATGTATGTAGGCATATGTATGTGTTTATGTAGATATGTATATGTGTGGAATATGGGTGTGAATATACAAACACACACACACAGAAACACACACATACTGTACTTCACTATTGCCTACTTGGAGGAAGTGAGGGAATGAAAGGGGACAAAAAGAATAAAGTAAAAAATGCACAGCAGAGAACAAAAGAATAACCTACAAGAAAGATGAAGTCTTGAAGATATAATCACTTCTATTATTATATATGCTTTTTTGAAATGGAAATCTATTTTTACATATTTTGACTCCTTTTTGGGATTTTGCTGAGCACAAGGCAATGTTTTGTTTTGATTTTTTAAATTTTGATTTTCTCTCTTTTTCTATTTTGTTTTTTCTTTTTTTTTTTATCAGCAAGGAAGTGTGGATATTGTCACTGACAGGAAGAAATGCTGGGAGCAAAGAGTGAATCAGATTTCATTGGAGGATCAGTAGAACCTTCAATAGACTGTGTGATCTCTAATTGTGGCTTGCATAAAGCTGAATTCAGTTTTATTTTGTTTTTGCATCAGTCAGGTCATTCTGAGAAGATGAGGAGATGGAGTTGGGATATTGATGAGTCTATGTGGATATCTGTTCATATAGTGGGCCCTGAGTAATTTGGGACATTTGGGTTGTTGAGTGAATTGGGCTACTTTAGTAGCTAGAGGGTAGTTGTAATTTTGTGTAAAGACTTACTTTTAGTGCTAATACAGGAGTTGTCTTTGCCACTGGCTTTGAGTTGGCTGAAAGTTAGAGATCTGGACATCTGAAGACCATGGGGACATCTGTAGAGCTGAGGTAGATTTGCTTGGCAATGGAGAAGAAGGCCAGAGATGTAGTTGAAGAAGTGGTTATAGCATTTGGCTTTTCCTACAGCAAAACCTTCATCATGGCTGAAGATGAAGTGGAAGCCTAGTGTTTTGTTAAAGGGCTTTGGACTGCTAAATCTATTGGGTTCTTCAAATCATACTGCATTAGCAATGGAGATTGTATTATAGAGCCTGTGTCCCAAGAGAAAGTGGTAGTGCTCCCCCCTGATTAAGAATGTTGAGTTGCCAAATAGGCTAAAATCTGGGTTATCTTGAACTGCTCTAGAATTTAGAGCCTGTGCTGCAACCAATTTCAGCTTTGCTGCTGACATTTTTCCTAGGAGACTCACTAAGATATAATGGAAGAAACAGCTTTCTGTTACAGATTGTGATATGGTAATATACTTTGAGTTACTGAATACCATGGACTGGGAAAAGAAAGGAGCCTGATATGTATCAGATTGGTTGATTCATTGTCTATTGAAGTTGTCTTCCCTTATAAAACAGTAAGGTCATTCTGACAAGTGGTGATTATCACTTTTTCTGCAAGCAAAGATCCTGAAAACATATTAGAGGCAATAAAGATCTTGGTCTCAGAAAAATATTAATTCCAATCTTCTGTATCCCATTCCTCTGTTACAGTGCTCCACGCATTTATCCTAGTGTTTGGCTCAAAATGGCAAGTACTGTACCCCATATTGCCACAGTTTTCACTAGTGTTTTTTTTTTTTTTTTGGTTGTTGTTGTTCAGTCATTTTTCAGTTATGTCTAACTCTTTGTAACCCCATTTGGGGTTTTCTTGGCAAAGAGACTTGATTCATTTGCCATTTCCTTCTCCAGCTTATTTTATAAATGACGATCAGAGGCAAACAGGGTTGAGTGACTTACTGAGAGCCACATAGCTAAGAAGTGTCTGAGATCAGATTTTAACTCATAAAGATGAGTTTTCTTGATTTCAGGTCTGGTACTTAATCTGCTGTTCCATTTAGCTGCTCTTTGGTGTAAATGGTTCTGCATAATTGGTTGTGTAAAATGTTCCTATTTCTCGAGCAGAAAACTATCCTCCCCTCCTACCAAAGCCACTTGTGCCTCTTCCAGATGCACTTTCACTCTTAGTACCATGTAGTCCTGAAACCCTTATCCATGACTCTATGTTTTGATATTCCATCAAATCTCCTGCTGTAGTCTCTGTCTTTGTCTTGATTATCTTTGATTTCCTCATTCTATTTGTCCACCGTCTGTTTGCCTCAGATTCCTTCTTTGTCTCCAAACATTTCCCAAGAATGCATATCTGGGTTCTCTTCCAAATCACATTGATAGCTCTATTGACATTTTTATTACAGTCATGTAAAACAATCACACATTCATCCTAGTTCTTGCTTGTTATATCAATCATTTGCTTTACCTTTTCATTAAAGTAATCATTGTTATGGTCCAAAATCATCTGTGTGGATTTACTCCATTTTGTATTAGTTTTTAGCCTCTGCTTGAGATGTATTTGCTTCTGTATCTTTGTCTACTTCCAGTTTCCCTGGACTTGGTGAACCCTGATGCCATCATTTATAGTACATAAAAATAACTATTTATGAGGTAGAATACTCAGTTTCTTCTGCACTGACATTTTGAATGACAGTGCCCCTGTCATCCAAACCTCCTTCCAACTATATGTTGAATTTGGTTTGGACAGCATTTAAAAGCAAGCTCCTTGAGTTTAACAGTTCTGCTCTTTTTACTGTTAAGAAAATGCCACAAGTTGGAGCTGTGCAATTACGAATATCACTATAGTTGTGCAACGGAATATTGTACTAGACTGAAACTGATCCTACCAGGAATTTTTGTTACTGTGTACATTTTGTGCCATAGGTTGTATATTTAAAATATATCTAAAGCATTGCTTTGTCTTTACTAGTTTACCAGTCTATGAAAGAGGAAATGGAGCTAGTTTGGTATGACTTTTTTGTTTTTGCCTTACAAAGGCTTTCTTTTCAATTAGTTAATTATAGATTGCTATATTTATAGATATTCTCTGAAAATCTCAAAGTAGTCTGAAGATAGCACAAATCACACACACACACAAATATTCAATTAGGTAAAAAAAAGTTATACATCCTTGATAGAAAGGGCTTACAGTATGCTATATTCTTTCTTCATTTTTTTTTTTTTTTTTTGCTGAGGCAATTGGAGTTAAGTGGCTTACCCAGGGTCACACAGCTAGACAATATTCAGTGTCTGAAGTCAGATTTGAACTCAAAACCTCCTGACTTCAGGGCTGGTGTTCCATCTACTACACCATCTAGCTGCCCCAATCTACTACATTCTTTTCTTTTTCTTTCTTTCTTTCTTTCTTTCTTTCTTTCTTTTTTTTTTTTTTTTGCTGAGGCAATTGGGGTTGCCCAGGGTCACACAGCTAGGAAGTGTTAAGTGTTTGAGGCCAGATTTGAACTCAGGTCCTCCTGACTTCAGGGCTGGTGCTCTATCCACTGTGCTACCTAGCTGCCCTGCAATGTAGTATATTCTTAATGAAACTATGATGGCTCTTTGCTAAATGTTCATTAGTTATTTTTATATCAATCTATCATATAATTTTTCTTTTTACTTTTTTTTTTTTTGCTGAGGTGATTGGGGTTAAGTGACTTGCCCAGGATCACACAGTTAGGAAGTGTTAAGTGTCTGAGGACAGATTTGAACTCAGGTCCTCCTGACTTCAGGGCTGATACTCTATCCACTGTGCCACCTACCTGCCCCTATCACATAATTTTTCCAGGTATCAAAGTTAAATCTGCTAGTATAGCATGAAATAAGAATAAAACAATAAATGAATAATAAAAACTAGTTTAAATAAAGTTTGCAAACTTTATCCTCTTTTATTTTTTGAAAATCATGAAAATACTTACTGTTGTTATTCAGTCATATAATACCTCACCTATTTTCCATAATCCTGTGATAATGGTTCAATCATTACATTCATCAGCTTTTTTTAATATTTGAGGATATACTTTATCTTAACCAAATGATTTGAATTCCTTCAAGGCAACTAGGTGCACTCATGTTATCTCCTCAATTATTTTGGGTTGTTATTTTTGAATTTTTGAATTTCCAGTGGAAAGGTCATTCAATTCTTTTTAGCAAGAAAGAAAATAAGAGTTGAGCAACTCTACATTCTCTGATTCAGATATCCCCTTAGTCACCATCACTTAACAGGATTTCTTTTTTTTTTTTTAATTAAATCTAGGCATTCTGTTAGGATTGTAATTTCTGTCATCTATGAACCTCCATGTCATTTTCTTTTCCAAAAATAAATTCATCACTTCACTAACATCCTAACCCTTTATTCTTTGAACAAACTGGTGTCCTAGTTTGTTTGTTTTATCTCAGTAAAATCCTCAGTTCATATCACCTCTGTCTCTGGTTTCCCTGAAACTACATACATGTACTGAAGTACTCAAACCTTAGATTTCCTCTTTCTCCTATGCCATTAAGTGAATTTCCTCTGGGTACTAAAATTCCTTTTAATGGCCTTGGCTCATTTTCATATTACAAATGAACAATTTCATTATCGAATAATCTCTGTAGTTTTAATGGATAATGGTGGCTTACCTGCCAATATAGATGCTTCTGTTGCAAAGTTCATGGCAAATTCTCGAATAACATCTGCAGAACTATCACTAATGAAGAATCCAAGGTAACTGATAGAAGAATGGAGAGTCAAAGGGATAGTAGAAGGGAAGGAATTCAAAATCTTGTCACCAGCTCTCTTCAGGGCCTCATATAAATATTCCACTTTTTGGTCTTCACACTAAGAAAAAATAAGTAAAAAATGCATTGTCCCTGAGAGGAATCATACAAACTTTAAATACAATTAATAGATAGCGATTGTGCTTGATAATCAAAGTGATACTGATGTAATATAGCAATGATTTTGAGGTCCCCTGATTTTAGGGGAGCTTCTATTCTAACAATAAGTCAGTAATCCTAAATCTTCTGGCTTTGGAGTCTGCTTCAAGGACTTCCCATAACTCCCAATCTAAGAACAACAATCTATCTGATTTGGAATAGACCACTCCTCAATTCATAACTGATTGATAATCTGGCCAGTGAGAACCAAATTCCGGAGATCACTCCCTGGCCCTGGCCCTACCTCTGGGCCATGGAATTAGCATGTCCATGATAGAAAGCTGGATAAAGCTTTCTCTTCTCTCTTAGGACTTTGCTAAATTCTCTTAAAATTTAGTCTACTGGTAATGGCATTATAATTACAATAAAACTTTGCCCCTTGACCAGGAAATGGGTTTGAGCCAGCAAATTATTTTGAGACACCTCATGAACTAATCTATGACCCCAAACTTTTGGGGTCCCCTTTCAACCTCAACAATACCCTTACTGAATAATCTTTCTTGCAGATTAATATCACTGTGTAGAGTACAAGCAGCTGCTTCCCCCTTCCACCTATTAGGTTTACCCTTATAGGACAAGTCGGGAGTTAAAAAAAAAAATTTGGAGCACCTACAACATTCTTTATCACTCATTAGTTTCCAGAAAAGCTATCCTTTATTGGATATAATTAGTGAAAAAGAATTTTTATGTAGAGAAAACACGATTGTAAAATCTGCTATGAGGGCACATATATAAAAGAATGAGTATGTATAGCCAGGGTAATACACCTCTAATCTTTCAGTGCTTCCAATGTTCTCTGGTGATCATGTTTTTATTTGCCATTCATTATCAATATTTCATCTTCGTAGTGAGTATGTTATCTCCTGTGGTCTCTATTGAGTTTCTACCTCCTTATGGAGATTATATTTTCAGGAAAAATTTTTGGAATCTTTATTGCCATCTACCTTGGTGGAGTGACTAGAAAACTCCTTCCTGATAAAGCTAGGCTGAGAGTCTTTAGTCCTTAGTTTAGGTTAAAAGTTCCTTCATTTATCTCAGGGCAGCCAAAATCTAGCCAGTGTACCTGTTACAATTAAGTTTATCCATTTCACTCTTGGTTTATTAGTGATTCAAAGTCTGTGGTCTATAGCAACTATCTAACTAGGATAAGAGATCTCTTTATAGAAATCATAAAATATGGAAAAGGACCCATAGGTGTAGAAATGTTTGTAGCAGCTCTTTTTGTTGTGGCAAGGAACCAGAAACTGAGTGGATGCCCAATTGGGGAATGGCTGAATAAGTTATGGTATGTGAATAATTGAATATTATTCTTCTATAAGAAATAATGAATAGACATTTCAAAAAAGCTTGGAAAAACATGTGAACTGATGCTGAGTGAAGTAAGCAGAACCAAGAGAATATTGTATACAGCAACATAAAGATTATGTGATGATCAACTGCAGTGGATTTAACTCTTTAAAACAAGGAAGTGATCCAAGACAATTCCAATAAACTTGTGATAGAAAGTGCCATCTGCAGCCAAAGAGAGAACTATGGAGTCTGAATGTGGATCAAAGCATAGTATTTTCACCTCTTTTGTTGTTTGCTTGTTTTTTTTTTTCCTTTCTCATGTATTTTTCCCTTTTGTCTGATTTTTTTTTCTTTTGCACAACAATCTTGGGGAGGGGGGAATAGGAGGAGAGGGAGAAAAATTTGGAACACAAGGTTTTGTGAAGGTGAATGTTGAAAACTATCTTTGCATGTATTTGGAAAAATAAAATACTATTTAAAATATATATCTCTTTGTAAATTATATATATATACATATATATATATTTTTTTTTTGCTGAGGCAATTGAGGTTAAGTGACTTGCGCAGGGTCACACAGCTAAGGAATGTTAAATGTCTGAGACCAAATTTGAACTCAGGTCCTCCTAACTTCAGGGCTGGTGCTCTATCCACTGCGCCATTTAGTTGCCCCTGTAAATGATATTTAATCCCTAATAAGAATCCTGTGTCCCCAAAACATGAATATTCCATGGACTCCAATAAAACAAAGCCACAAGAGTTATGAAGGGAATAGATTTACAAAGTATAATTTGCAAACAAAATTTTCCCTGCTTAGCATCAAAATGAAGTTAAATTTGAACAAATGATAATAGAAGACCTCCTTTCCTGGCCACACATTGCTCATTCAATCAACTAGTATTTATTAAGTATCTACTATAGTCTAGGCTCAGTGCTAAACCCTGGAGATAGAAAGGCAAAATAAGCCCTCAAATACAAAAAATTAGTCTCTGTTCTCTAGGAACTCACCATCTAATGGGAGAAACAACATGCAAACAACTAGTTATAAATAATTTATAGATAAAATTTCTTTATTATATATTCCACTCAATTCAGAAAGCATTATTATTATAGCTGATATATACTAAGCATTAGGTTTCAGGGTATTAAAAAAAAATCGAATAGCCTCTCTCTTCACAGAGTTTACTGTTAAAAGAATTCATTTCTTCTAGTAACAAACATAAGAGGTTGCCTGGAGAACTTTCTTGACCAATTTGCTATATTGTATGATTATATTTGCCTTTTCTCCACTCATACAACTCTCATTCTAATTCAGATTCTTATCACCTGGATATTTCAAAAGGCTTCTAATTAATCATCCACTTCAAGACTCTACCCACTCCAATCTTGCCTCCACACTGCTTTCAAAGTGAGTTTCCTAAAGTATAGATCTGATCACTCCCACAAGTTCTCTATTAACTCCAGGATAAAATATGAAGTGTTCTATTTGGTATTGAAAATTTTTGATAACCTCATCTCTCCCTCCATTTCTAGTCTTGTATTTTACTCTCCTCAGATATTTTAAGATCCAGATAAATTTGCCTACTTATAATTTCTCAAACATTACACTCAATATCTTGTCTGATGGCTTTGTAAGGGTTCATCAACATGTCTAGAGTGCTTTGTCTCCTCATTTAAGCTTTTTAGGTTCCCTGGTTTCTTTCAAGACACATCAAATTCTACTTTCTGCAGGAGGTTTTTTTGCAATTTTCTTAATAATGCTGTCCTCTCTGAGATTATGTTCCATCTACTCTATATGTATCTTGTTGGTACTTAATAATTTTCATGTTATCTCCCTCATTAGAATGCCATCATGTAAATTTAGGGCAGAGTTAAAGTGAAAGGCACAAAGTGATGCTGAGATAAATTAGAATGTTTTATTGATACTTAAATCCAAGTGTTTTCTAGGAAAAGTACAGCAATTCAGTGAAACACAGTTGAGCATGGTCCAAATGAGTAATAGGATGTATTCTGTGGTCAAATACACAGAGTTGCTGAGAGTCTAGATTTTGATTGGGTTTTCAGACAAAAAGTTTGCCATGGCAGCTGTCCTATTGATGGTGGTAATGATGGCTTCAGGCAAGATGAACCAGTAACAAAATGGGAGAGGGTTTAAAAAATTTAATTAGGAAGGCCTACTTTGGTTAAAGAAGGTGTAATTATAATATTGCCACATCAACAATTTGCAGAAGTGTCAGCAGACAGACAGTTCTAACCTGAATACCATTCAGATTAAGTCCCAATCATACAGGAGTTGTGTGATAGAATAGACAGTCCTGGGAAAGTGGGACCACAGACTTTTCTGGCTCAGAATTCAATTGTGAGCTTCATTAGGGCAGCAACAGTTTTCCCCTTTGTATTTTTAGTACTTAGCACAGTACCTGGAATATAATGAGCGCTTAATAAATACATATTTCCTGACTGATCTGCTAGGTAAATGGGGATGCTGAATCATAAGATTATATCGTATGGAGTTCATTCAAAATGCCTTAATTTTGCCTTCTTATGGATCCATCCAAGGTTTATTCTAGTGAAATCTGAATGTAATTTAGAACCTAAGTTTCCACATATATGGGTCAAAGATTCACCTACATTCCAAAGAAGTGCTCAAGGTAATAATATTCTTTACAATCTAAATCACAATAATAGCTCACATTTATATAACATTATACATGTACTGGGCATGGTTCTGAGACATTTAGAAATATCATAATTTGATCCCTGGGAAGTATTATTATCCTTGCTTTACTGATAATAAAATTGAAGCAAAATAGGGGTTATGACTTACACAGGGTCACACCACTTAGTAAGTGTTTGAAGTTGAATTTCAAGACTAACTCCATGCCCTGCACTACCTAGTCCATTCAGCACCATTTTAGCATCTTGCTACCTGAGAATATTTCTAGACAACAATGGAAAAAGAACCAGTAGAAAGATAGAGCAATGATGAAGACAAAAGATAGAGAGGAAATGATAAGCAATTTCTAGAAAACAAAGGAATGAATAAAATTAATGACACACATAAAGAAGTGGACCTTTACAAAGAGAAACCTCTTCAAGAGATTTGGAATAAATAATGAGAGGATGATTAAAATTTAAAGATTTTGAGATATAGAATGGGATATAGATATGGAAGGCCTCATAAAGATGGCTTTGATTTCCTATTAAAACTGGACACTTGCTGAAATTGAGACATGGAATAATGTTGGAGGTACAGTGGATAAAGCTCAGGAGTTTGGTTCAGGAAGATCTGAGTTCAAATCTAGTTTCAGACATTTAATAGGTGTATGACTCTGGGCAACCTCAGTTTCCTTATCTGTAAAATGAGCTGAAGAGAAAATTTCAAATTACTCTAGTATCTTTGCCAAGAAAAACCCAAATGGGATTTTGAAGAATTCAATATAATTGAAATGACTGATCAACAACAGGAAGTGTTGGGGATTTGAAAATCAAAAAAGAATAAAAGAATTGCTATGTTTCATTGAGATCTAGTTGAGATTAGATCAAAAGGAATGCACAGTGTAATCAATTAGCATGGTTTCAAGCACTTCTCTAGCAGCATCAGTGGCATAGAATTTTGAGAAGGCACATGATAAATGTGGGGCAAGCCAGATTTGAAAATTAGTATATGTGAACAATGGTAGAATAAGGAGACAAGAGTTTCAGAGATATAGAGTATATAATTATTATTCAGGAGGAGTGACTCCATGGTAAGGGAAAATAGAGTGTGGTGATAGCTGTGCAGTCAAAATTTGTTTTCTCTCTACCTTAATTTGATTTCATTTGATTCCAAAGTTATCTGTTAACTTTTGATTACCTATACCTATTTGTTTTCCACTTGAGTCTAGAGCAGGCACAATTTTAGTCTATTAGATATGTAAAGAACATTTATAATACCAAAGACATTGTTCTAAGAGAGATGTTGCAAAGATGACACTGTCTTTGATAAAGCTTTGATAGGAGGCACAGTCAAGATGGCAAAAGAAAGGCAGGGACTTGACTGAGCTCTCCCAAATTCTCATTCAAATAACTTTGGAATAATGCATCAAAATGAATTCTGAAATGGTAAAATCAAAAAAGGACAGGGTGAAACAATTTTCCAGTCCAAGACAACTTAGAAGATTGAAGGAAATGTCTGGTTCACTGGTTAAAGTGGAGTGCGGTCTAATGAAAGTCATAACACAGAAAGTCAACAGCAGGTCTTGGAGGTGACTGAATCAGCAATGACATCTTCCAGGGCTCCCAGATCACAGATAGTAAAAAGATCAGACAACTGGTCACAAGGAGGGAACAGGGAGCCCTTTACTGGCACTGGGTGTAAGACTCAGTTACATTGTGAGTGTGAGGAGAAGTACAAGTACCCTATAGGATTCACCCACAGAAGTGCAGGGCCTCTGGTCACAGTTCAAGGATGGAAAAGAGTGCTAGTGACTCACAAATCAGAGCAGAGGTTAGGAGAACATGACCATACCTTTCCTTTTAGCAGACCATATTGGACAAACTAAAAACTTAGGGATTCTCAGAACTAGTTATGAAAATAGTAATGTGAAAAACCTGAAGCTTGGGACAGTGCCCCCTCATCTTGGAAGCAGAGCCCAACTTTAACATAAAGTTAAAAGTCAAGAAACAAGCTAGAAAAATGAGAAAACAACAACAACAAAAAGTTGTTTATATATATATATATATATGTATGTATATAAAGTTACTATGGTGACAGGGAAAATCAAACCATAAACTCAGAAGACAATAAACAATTACATCCAAAGTGTCAAAGAAAAATGCAAATTGGATTCAGCCCCCTTACCCTCCTTCCCCCACCCCCCACCAAAGAATTCCTGGAAGAGCTTAAAAAGGACTTTAAAAATCAAATGAGAGATGGAGGAAAAATTGGGAAATAAATGAGAGTGATGCAGAAAAAAAATCATAAAAGGAATAGCTTGACAAAGGGATTAAAAATACTAGAGAAAATAATATCTTAAAAACAGAATAAGCCAAATGATTAAAAAAAAAGACATAGAAATTTACTAAAGAATGCTTTAAAAAGCAGAATTGGCCAAATGTAAAAATAGGTAAAAAATTTCACTGAATAAAAGAATTCCTTAAAAAGTAGAATTGTCCAAATGGAAAAAGAGGGTCAAAAGTTCATTGGAAAAAAAATTCTTAAAAATGAAAATCAGGCAAGTGGGAGCTAATAACTTCACCAAACATAAAAGAACAACAAAAAAAAATTGAAAGAATTAAACATTAGAAGGAAATGTGAAATATCTGATTGGGAAAAAAATTCTCACATGGAAAATAGATGAAGGAAAGAGAATATAAGAATTACTAGGCTACTTGAAAGTTATGATTTTAAAAAAGCCTGGATGTGATATTTCAAGAATTTATCAAAGAAAACTGGACTGATGTTCTAGAATCAGAGGATAAAATAAAAATTGAAAGAATCTACTACTGTTTTCCTCCTGAAAGAGATCCTTAAATGAAAACTCTCAGAAATGGTATAGTCAAATTTTAGAGCTCCCAGGTCAAGGGGAAAAAATATTGCAAATAGCTTTAAAGAAATCATTCTAGTATCATGGGAGCCACAGGGAGATAGATGAGACTAAAGGATTTAGTAGTGGAAGAAGTGGGAATGTGATTTGGATAATGGTTAAAAGGGGTTCAGAAGCAGTAGGATATTGAAAGTATGACAAGTTAGGAATTTTTTAATCATGAAGTAAAAAATTAGAGATTTTCTAAGTCAATATTATTATAACATAAATAATCTGATCTAAAAAAATCTCTGCAGAAAGAAAGGAATAAACAGGAGGCTCAAACAAATACTTGTAAACAGCATTCTATCCTTTTTTTCCAAGTGGCACTCCAAAATCTCAAGCAGGCAATGCCAACCAATGCAGAATTGCATCTGTCTTCTTAGAGGATGGAGTAGACTACATCTCCTGAAGCCAGAATTCAGAAAGGAAATCTGAAATTTCACTAAACAGTTCTACATTTTAATTGTTTCTCTGTAAACAAAGAACATAACTTACTGAATGAGAATATTTTAGGAAAATATTCAGGCCAGTATAGCAAGTAATCTATGAATTTTCCATTCCTTTGATTCCGAAAATGTATCCCTTGACTACAAACCAAAATGTCCAAGTTATACAAATTAAAAGGAAATAATACTTATATTTATTTGTAGGGTTCTATAAATTAGAGTGATCTAATGGAATTGTTATTTATCCTTTTATCAAAACTGATTTCTGAAGCTTACAGCATAAAAGAGAAAGGAATATTTCATGTCTTGACAGCAAAGATCCTTTAAAGAAATTATGTCTTGTCTCATCAGCGAAAACAGTAGAAATCATGGACTTTATTCATGTTCTTGAGAACTGAGACAAAGATTTCTACTTCTTGGAGACCCACATGCTTTTTTCCTTCAGATGGAGTTCCCAGAGGCACTAAAATTACATGAAATAAAAGGTCCTCAGTCATATCAAGCTTATATATTAAATTATATTTGAACTCATAGTGACTACCTAGAACACAGATGAGAACTGATGGAATACTACACATGGTTTTTAATATTAGAAATATTAGCTATATTTTACCACATATTCTCATTCATTTTTCCTCCATCAAAAGTTATGATGGCTTTCTCCCCTTCTCTCAGTTTCTAATTGCCCACTACTCTGAACCTATGTAGCACAAAGAGAAACTGCTGTTAATTATTTTTCCTTAAAACTTTTGTCAGTATCAAAATATGAACAAATTAATTAAAAAATACAATTAGAACTTAAATGATACCAAGACAGGAGATCAAGCTGCAAACAAACTTGATAGAAGGGTGACTCTCCCAACATCTCAACAACAAGAGACTGGAATAGTATTTCTTTTCTCATAGGAGGCTGGAGACTAGGTAGGATATGTGCAGCTACTAAGGTAAGCTATCCAGCTCTTCACAATTTCAGAGCAGGCTAGAGATCAGACAAGAGATGCCTACAGCATGATAGAATATACATGGCCAAATGGAAGCCCATTGCCTCTCTTAGACTTCTATAGGAGTCTGGAGATTAGGTAGGAGTTGGACTCTGTGAGCTAGAAGTATGGTAGCTTTTCTCTTATGAGACCTCAACACACAAAGGAAGAAACAAGGTCAAATGGAAGCTTCCTTGCCTCTCCTCTCTAGTTTCCATATGGATAATGCTCCCTGATTCTTTATCCAAAGCCTCTGAGAAAGAGATAGCACAATAAAGTATAAAGTGGACCCTTGAAAAAGGTGAATATCATTTGAAGTGATATATCCTAGTAAATAGCCTAAAGAGGGACTCCTACGATATGGATTCAGGGAAAGTTTCTAAGTAGAGAAGAAGCACAGCCCTAGATGACGCACATTGGGACAAAGCTCTATTTCACCTAAC
>JAJPUD010027986.1:0-15066 GCA_023553655.1 Myrmecobius fasciatus
AGAGAGAGAGAGAGAGAGAGAGAGAGAGAGAGAGAGAGAGAGAGCTCTCACCATAGACAGCTTCTATGGAGAGAAAGAAGAGCAGACCCCAGATCCTGAGGTTCCTTTAGACAAAACTCCAGTGGAAGTCAGCAAGGACCATCACTGGTCCACTTTTCAAAAGGCTTTTCTGGAAGATTGCATAAAGAATCTCAAAAGAGAGCTGGAGGATAAATGGGAAAATAAACTAAAATCAGTGCAGGAAGGATACACTATCTTGCAAGAAGGCTATAATGGCCTGCAAAAGAGATATGAAAAAGACACCAATTTATTGAAAAGTAAAATTAGTGAAGTGGAAAAAGAGTGCAATGAACAAATTGGCCAGTTAAAAAAGGAGCTTAAAAAGGTAACTGAAGAAAACAACACTGTAAAAATAAGAATTGAACAAATGCAAGTGAATGATTCAATAAGACTTCAAGAATCAGTCAAACAATAACAAAAAATGAAAAAATAGAAGAAAATATGAAATATCTCCTAGGAAAAACAACTGACTTGGAAAATAGATCTAGGAGAGACAATCTAAGGATTATTGGACTTCCTGAAAGCCATGATGAAAAAAAGAATCTAAACACTATCTTCTAGGAAATCCTGAAAGAAAACTGCCCTGAGGTTGTAGAATCAGAAGGCAAAATCACCATTGAAAGAATTCACTGATCACCTCCTGAAAGAGACCCCAAAATTAAAACCCCAAGGAATATCATGGCTAAATTTCAGGACTACCACACCAAGGAAAAGATTTTGCTAGCAGCTAGAAAGAAACAATTCAAATACCAAGGATCAATAATTAGTATCACACATAATCTGTCTGACTCCACATTGAAGGATAGAAGGGCCTGGAACCAGATATTCCCGAAAGACAAAGGAACTTGGATTACAGCCAAGAATAACCTATCCAGCTAGAATGAGCATTATCCTCCAGGGAAGAAGATGGTCATTTAATGATATGTGTGAATTTCACCTATTTCTAATGAAAAGACCACATGTGAACAAAAAATCCGACCTCCAAACACAGAACTCAAGAGAAGCATAAAAAGGTAAAAAGGAAAGGACTCTTGAGAACTTTATTTTTACTATGGGGATACTTAAAGTTTGGGGATATAATTAACTAGATATTACTTTGATAATATGAAAAAGAAAACTAGAGGGGAAAAGGTTATCATACTGGGGAAAAGAGGGAAAAGGTGGTAAAATAAGATTTTAAAAAAAGGAGGTAAAAATAAGATAATATCTCATGAAGAGGCAAAGAAAACCTAATATAATTGAGAGAAAGAAGGGAGGGAGATGAGCACTGTGTAAATCTTACTCTCATCACTTTGGGCTCTAAAAGTGTATTTCAGACATTTGATTTCACAGAGAAACTTGTCTGTTGCTAGAGGGAAGTGGGAGGGAAAGGAGGAAAAGAAAGGGATACACTGATAGAAGGGAAAATAGAAGAATCAGGGGAAAGGAGTAAAAAAGGGGGAGGGGATCTAAAGGGTAGAGGATTGTTTCGGGGAGGGGGTCATAAAAAGCAAAATACTGAGGAGGGGAAAAGGGAGAAAGGGGAAAGTAAAGGGAAAAACATAATTTGGCTAAATAAGATGGCAGGAAATAAAGAATTAGTTATTTTAACTGTGAATGGCAATGGGATGAACTCTCCCATAAAGCAGAAGCAGATATCAGACTGGATTAAAAACCAGAATCCCACAATATGTTGTCTACAAAAAACACATCTAAAACATAGTGACACATATAGGATGAAGGTAAAAAGCTGGAGAAGCACCTATTACGCTTCAGGTGAACAAAAAAAAAAAAAGCAGGGATAGCAATCCTTATCTCAGATCAAGTAAAAGCCAAGATAGATCTAATCAAAAGAAATAAGGAAGGAAACTATATTTTATTAAAGGGTACAATATATAATGTAGCAATATCAATACTAAATATATATGCACCAAGTGCAATAGCATCCAAATTCTTAGGGGAGAAATTGAGAGATGCAAGAAGAAATAGACAATCAAACTATACTAGTGGGGGATCTCAACCTTGCTCTCTCAGAATTAGATAAATCAAACCACAAAATAAATAAGAAAGAAACTAGGGAGGTAAACCAATTGCTAACCAACTCCCTAAGAAAAAATCTCCAGGGCCAGATGGATTTACATGTGAATTCTACGAAACATTCAAAGAACAATTAAGTCCAATACTATACAAACTATTTGAGAAAATAGGGACAGAAGTTATAATACCAAATTCCTTCTATGAGACCGATATGGTGCTGATAGCTAAACCAGGTAGGGTGAAAACAGAGAAAGAAAACTATAGACCAATTTCCCTAATGAATATTGTTGCAAAAATTTTAAATAAGATATTAGCAATGAGATTACAGAAAGTCATCCCCAGGATAGTACACTAGGACCAAGTTGGATTTATACCAGGAATGCAGGGCTGGTTCAATATTAGGAAAACTATCAGCATAATCAATTATATTAATAACCAAACTAAAAAAAACATAGGATTATCTCAATAGATGCAGAAAAACCATTCAATAAAATCCAACACCCATTCCTATTAAAAACACTAGAGAGAGGGGGCAGCTAGGTGGTGCAGTGAATAGAGCACCAGCCCTGAAGTCAGGAGGACCTGGGTTCAAATCTGGTCTCAGACACTTAACATTCCCTAGCTGTATGACCTTGGGCAAGTCACTTAACCCCAATTGCCTCAGCAAAAAAAAAATAAAAATAAAAAAATAAAATTGCTAGAGAGTATAGGAATAAATGAGCTTTTCCTTAAAATGATTAGTAGCATGTACTTAAAACCATCAGCAAGCATCATATGTAATGGAGACAAACTAAAACCATTCCCAATAAGATCAGGAGTGAAACAAGGCTGCCCACTGTCACCATTACTATTTAATATTGTATTAGAAATGTTAGCTTTAGCAATAAGAGAAGAAAAAGAGATAAAAGGAATCAGAGTAGGTAATGAAGAAACCAAATTATCACTCTTTGCAGATGATATGATGGTATACTTAGAGAACCCTAGAGACTCAACTAAAAAACTACTAGAAACAATTCAAAACTTTAGTAAAGTTGCAGGATTCAAAATAAATCCACATAAACCATCAACATTTTTATATATTACCAACAAAGTGTAGCAGCAAAAGATACAAAAAGAAATTCCATTCCAAATAGCAAATGATAATATAAAATATTTGGGAATCTATCTGCCAAGGAAAAGTCAGAAACTATGAAGTAAACTATAAAACACTTTCCACACAAATAAGATCAGACCTAATCAATTGGAAAAAACATTAAATGCTCATGGGTAGGACGAGTGAATATAATAAAAATGACAATACTATCCAAACTAATCTACTTATTTAGTGCCATACCAATCAAACTACCAAGAAATTATTTTACAGATCCAGAAAAAATAGTGGCAAAGTTCATTTGGAAGAAGAAAAGGTCAAGAATTTCAAGGGAATTAATGAAAAAAAAAGGCAGATGAAGGTGGCCTTGCTGTACCAGATCTAAAACTATATCATAAAGCAGCGGTCATCAAAACCATTTGATACTGGCTGAGAAATAGAGCAGTCAATCAGTGGCATAGGATAGGATATCAGGACAATCTAGGCAATAACTTTAACAATTTAGTGTTTGATAAATCCAAAGACCCCAGCTTTTGGGATAAGTACTCACTATTTGGCAAAAACTGCTAGGAAAATTGGAAACTAGTATGGAAGAAATTAGGGCTTGACCTATACCTAACACCACATACCAAGATAAGATCTAAATGGGTTCATGATCTAGATATAAAGAGTGATTTTGTAAACAAATTAGAGGAACGTAACATAGTTTACCTCTCAGACCTGTGGAGATGGAATAAATTTATGTCCAAAGAAAATCTGGAACTCTTAATTGAACACTAGATAGATAATTTTGATTATATTAAGTTAAAAGGCTTTTGTACAAATAAAACTAATGCAAACAAGATTAGGAGGGAAGCATCAAATTGGAAAGTCATCTTTGCATTTAATGGTTCTGATAAAGGCCTCATTTCTAAAATATATAGAGAATTGTCTCATATTTATAAAAATTCAAGTCACTCTTCAATAGATAAGTGGTCAAGGGATATGAACAGACAATTTTCAGATGAGGAAATTAAAACTATTTATAATCATATGAAAAGTTGCTCCAAATCACTATTGATCAGAGAAATGCAAATTAAGACAACTCTGAGGTACCACTACACACCTGTCAGATTGACTAAAATGACAGGAAAAGATAACGATGAATGCTGGAGGGGATGTGGGAAAGCTGGGACACTAATACATTGTTGGTGGAACTGTGAACGGATCCAACCATTCTGGAGAGCAATTTGGAGCTATGCTCAAAAAGTTATCAAACTGTGAATACCCTTTGACCCAGCAGTGTTTCTATTGGGCCTATATCCCAAAGAAATCTTAGAGGAGGGAAAGGGACCCACATGTGCAAGAATGTTTGTGGCAGCCCTTTTTGTAGTGGCTAGAAACTGGAAACTGAATGGCTGCCCATCAATTGGAGAGTGGCTGAATAAATTATGGTATATGAATGTTATGGAATATTATTGCTCTTTAAGAAACAACCAGTGGGACGATTTCAGAGAGGCCTGGAGAGACTTGCATGAACTGATGCTGAGTGAAGCGAGCAGAACCAGGAGATCATTATACATGGCAACAACCATATTACATGATGATCAATTGTGATGGACATGGCTCTCTACAAGAAAGAATTGTCTCAAACCAGTTCCAATTGTTCACTGAAGAAAACCATATACACCCAGAGAGAGGGGTATGAAATATGGAGCACAACATAACATTTTCATGCTCTCTATTGTTGTTTGCTTGCATTGTGTTTCCTTTCTCTGATTTTCTTTTTTTTTTTCTTGTAGATAGCATTTTTCTTGCACAACTTGTCAAGTATTTCAACATTATTAACATGTAGTGGACTTCCTGCCATCTAAAGGAGGGGTGGGGACTGGGGATAAATTTTGTAATGGAAAGCTTTGCAAAGATCAGTGCTGAGGAACTACCCATACATATGTTATGCAAATAAAAAGCTTTTAAAAAAAAAGAAAAGAAAAAAAGCTGATAAATATATTTATTATTCTCATCTGCTTAAAATAATACATATATTGAAAGAGCCACTAATCATCACTAATCGCATAGTCTGACATTTAAGACTAATCATAATAATTCCATTTATATAGCACTTTCAGTTTTTAAAAAATTGCTGTGATTGTATTATCAATCACTTAGAAGTATTAATTAGACATCTACCTAGTGCCAGACACAGTGCTAAGTGGCAAGTATACAAATATAATGGATAGATAAATCTCATCCATGCCACAGTTCTCTTCAGGAGAAGCTCTTAATATTATTCTTTACATCAAGGAAACTAAGAGTGAGGGAGATGAAATGATTTGCCCAGATTCACATGGCGAACCCAGTTAGGATGTGAATACAATTCTTCATGACATCAAGTTTCTAGCTGCTTAAATAAAAACATTTAAAATATCTAAAATTTCACTTTGTCCTTTCACGAGTTCTACGACTTCATAATTTGACTGAAAGCTTATTTAAATTTAGAGGGGAAATTGGGAGAGCTCAGGTAAATTCCAACCTGGCTTTGACTCTTTCACCATATCAAGAATTTTCTAAGTCCTTATAGAACTAGTATTACAAGGCAAATCAAATCTTCCCAAGGATTCTCAAACAGAGACCCCCCCTGATTTTTACAGTTGAGATAACTGAAACAGAATTTGAATCAAAATTCTTTAACTTGAGAATTCATTTTTCCCTGTCTCTAGGTTTTTATCATATTTTCATGCTCCCTTCAATTTTTCAAGGCATGGGTACTGCAAAGAAATTTCTAGATTATATTTACCTCAAGTAACTTCAGCAAACATATGTTAAATATCCACTAGTAGGAAGGTGATAAAGATATATAACTGGAAAACAAATCACAGTCCCTTTACTCAAGGAGTTTACATTTTACATACAGAAAGTAGATTTATGAGGTGTTTTTATCGTGGGGAGACAGGAGAAATTAATTTTTCAGTCTTCTAAGATCTCGTAAAAAATAAAATCTTTAGGTATGGGATGGGATAATATTGAAAGTTTCTGGAAAACTTTGGTTTTGTCTTTCCTTTCATCCTCTCAATGTTTCATCTTGCATGTTATTTCCTTGTTAGATTTGTCTATCCCCAGTAGAAATAAGCTATTTCTTGTTTTGTTTTTATATTTGCTATTTCTAGTAATTATGGTATTGCTTAATAAATATTTATTGAAGCTTATTGAAAAAAATGTATTTACTAGAAAAAGACTCATATTAGAAGAAAATAGAATTTGGGAAGAAATACAAGGAGACCTGAGAATTCATTCAGTGATGACCTTTAGTCTCTGAGATAATGACAAGGTCTCCTAGCATGCCATCCAGATTCTCTTGAGAGAATGAAAAATGGTCTCAGAACAGTTAGAACAAATGTATTGAATCATGTTTTCACATTTACTTAGACCATAATCTAAGCATAGAGATATAGGTAAAAAAGAGGTGGGAGAAGGTAATTCACTTTAAGAACATGACCTTCCTATAGTTTATCAAAATGGATAAAGCTGGATAGAAGGAAATTTTAGAGTTTGCTCCCAGGAGTCATAAAAAAGCATCTTCTTATGTCTTTTTGACTTTAGGTGTTATCCAAGATGATGTAGAAAAATCAGACAAAGGATTTATAATTACCACTGACCTTTCAGTGAGATTTGTGTGTTTCATATGCCAAGTTCTAGGAGGATAAAATCATAGTTCATCAGACTGAGATAGATTTATAGATGGAAGAACTTATTTTCTTCAGTCTGGTTGATCTGAGAGGTAGGGAAATAGTTAGAAGCTTTTATGAAAAAGGACATAGTGAAGATATAATTCTACCAGATGAAAAGGGTTAGGAAGGCAGCTTTGCTGCATTAGGAGTGTATTTGTGTGAATGTAGGCCAGATGTAAGAACAGAAGACATTATCTTCAGAGATAAGCCATTGGTTTATTTTCTCCCCTCTAATGGATCTGAAGGTAACATTTATTTCACCTGGTATTCTCCATCTACAAAGCAGAAGTAATCATATTTATCCTATTACAGTGTCTTGGCATGTGTCTTAGATCATCATGATAAACTTTCTCTTAATATAATTACTGAACCCCAGTCACCCTTCTAAGTAGTGTATAGAAGTCAGGACTACCAACAACTCTATTTTCAGCCTTCATTTTGATATGTTTATTTGTCTTAGGAGTCATTATGATGATTTTTGTGCTGTGACAAAAACAAGGCTTGAAAGTGTGGGAAGGGGAGCTCACATAGCCAAAAAGCCCAACTAAGCAAAATTTAATAGTCATTGAATCTAATGTTCTTATCATACTGAAATGAATCATCTTACTTTAATATATTTATTAGTATGAGAAGGTGATCAGTCATAAAAGGCACAATAATGTCATGGATAGAGAAGAGATCACTTAGGAAACCAGTATGACCTGGATTTAAATTTTAACTGTGACTAATGCTGGTTGTATCACCTTGGTCCCATCTCTTACTCTTGTAAAGTTCTAGGAAACACTTTTACATTTTCATTAACAGAGGAATTTTCTTCATCTTGGACTTCTCTATATGAAGGAAATCATAGCACTAACCCCTACCATTAAACAAACAAACAAAAAACCCAGAAGTTTCAATTTTTCTTGTCGTGAAAATGATGACTGATGAAGGAAAATCTGAGTGGTGATATCCAGATAGCTATCTGAAATGATGGGATCCACCAGCAGCATTCATGGAGTTGTCCTATTTTTGAAAGGGAAATGGAATAAATTACCAAATATTTCCCTAAGTCAGTTTAAACAGGATTAAACTACCATATTCATATTCAGCTCACACATTTTAATGTTTGAGGGGAGTTTAGAAATAAATACATCACCTCCTTCCCAGCACCCCCTATATGCAACTTGTTTTGTTGAGGATGAAAATGAAATTCAGAAAAGTTTGATAATTTCAAGTTCAAAAATCTAATGTTCTTGTCATACTGATCTGAATCACCTTACTTAAATATATTTATAGTATGAGAAGGTGATCAGTCATAAAAGGCACAATAATGTCATGGATAGAGAAGAGATCACTTGGGAAACCAGTATGACCTGCATTTAAATTTTAACTGTGATTAATGCTGGTTGTGTAACCTTGATCCCACCCCTTACCCTTGTAAAGTTCTGGGCAACACTTTTAGATTTTCATTAACAGAAGGATTTTCTTCATCTTGGAGTTCCCTATATGAAGGAAGTCAAAGCACTAATTCAAAACATTTATACCAAAGGGAAAATAAAGGATTTTTATTGGACACAGTGTATGTCACAATAGACAGAGCATCTTTTATCTGCAGCTTTATATAGTCCCATCTGACTGAACTCATCTATTTCTCCTTGTCTTCCTTAAATGCTGTGGCTTGCTTCCAAGCCCAGCTGTTGGTCACTACAATGGTGGATTACTGGTTTAAGTCCTGTCTTCAGTCTTCTCTACTCACCACATCCTAGAAATAGCTGCGAAGGCTACTGGCCTGTTGAGTTTTTTTTTTTTTTTTATTATTCAGTTGTGTTAGCTTTGGGCAGACATATTCCTGGAAGATATCCAAAAAGTCTGCTTGCTAGCCTGCCTAGGAGAATTTTCATGAGAGTCAGACAGAGACATAAGTCTTTCATTTCAGGATTTAAAACAGTTGTAGTCTCTGTTTACTACTGACTGAATTGTGAGGAACCCACAATTTCATTGGCATCTGTCTCTATCCTCCTGAGGTTAGATAGTTAGTCTCAGGATTCTCCAGATATGTTATATGTACATCTAGAGATATAGCACACAGAAATGTCCATCTCCCCGCGGCAACTAAAATGAAATTTTAACAAGATTCATATCCATATTCTCTAAGTCCCTAGTTTTGCCATTTCTTTCTCCAAGTGAAATAACAAAGCTGAGAAGAAATGAGCTCATTACGTTTCTTCATCTGAAATAAAAAGAGAATACTGATTCAGTTCTGGTAGAAACCAACTTTACAACTTAGGTCATTTTATTTATTTTTTGCCTTCTGTATTTTTCTGTGCTCTGTTTTACTCTGCTGCTCTGAGGCAACCTGGGATGCAGACTTAGCCAACCCAAGTATTCTATTATTCCATATCTCCTTGTGAGATAGGGAGTTTTGATTCCCTCGGTATAAAACAGCCCCCAGGAGCAGAGGAATTATTTTCTGGCCTTCCATGTCTACCTCCATTCTGTAGTGAGGAATGGATTTTTTTTTGTTATTCACCAGTTTCACTGGTAAGATCTCCCAAAGAGGCTATTTCTTGTGGTCAATCTGAGTGTAATTGCATTATGGAAAAACTATTCTTACTTTGTGTGTGTGAGTGAGAGTAGGAAAACAAATTTACCAGCCCAAACTTGCCTTTTCCTCCACTAACCTCTCATTGAGACATATTTTCTTAGTGCCCAGGCTATTCCCCAATTGTAAATTAGACACTTTGGGTAGTGTTTGGATACTTTCATTGTCCCATGGCATGGGAATCAGGGGAGTTGAAACCTAGCAATCATTATAGGACATTAATGGCATATTGGATAATGTGCCAGACCTGAAGTTAGGAAGATTCCTCTTCCTGAGTTCTAATCAGGCTTTAGACACTTATTAGGTACAAACAGGTCACTAAACCCTATTTATCTCAGTTTTTTCATCTATAAAATGATCTGGAGAAGGAAATGACAAACCACTTCAATAGTTTTGCCAATAAAACACCAACTGATCACAGAGCAAATGACTGAACAATGACAAGAAAATATTATTAAATAAGGTTTGTATATGTGGTAAAGGCTGATGTTATCTAAAAGAAAATTAATTACATAAAATAAAAAGCAAATAGCAACATCTTACCTGTACATAAAATCTGAGCTAATTAATACATGAAATTTGGTTATATGACACTGTCCCTTTCTCAATCTCACTTTCTTTATCTCTATACAGAGGAGTTTAGAACAAATGGATTAGTAGAAAACCATTCAATTTTTACCTAAAACACCAAGATTTGAGACCTAGTTGTTCTTATGACAATGGACACATCATTTCACATCTTCCAGATTAAATTTGCTATGAGCAAGACATAAGACTAGATTAACTAGATTCTTTCCAGATCTGATGTAGTTCTATGACTCATATTAATTGAATACATGCATGAATAAATAAGAAGTTATCAGTCACTTAATTTGCTCTAGGTATTGTGCTCTGAGGATAAAAATAGAGAAATGGAGATAGTTCTTTCTTTCAAGTTCCTGCTTTTCCCTTTGAGAGGTAGCAGCAATAAAAGTTCAGTTGCAGGGTAGGATTAAACTATAGGAAGCAATGGGTGAGCTGATAACAAGGCCCAGGTCTCCCTAGATTAATAAAGTAGGGCATAAAAAGAGTCAGTAGACTATGGTGAGTAGAAGCATGGTGGATGGACAGAAAAGCCTTAAAAGACTTAGGAAGCAATAGTAGTTCCATCTGCCCTAAGCTGTATGAGTAGTCAAATGAGGATGAGGAAGAGAACATTTGGTGGTAGTAGATCTTTAGGTTTATTGTTTCACAGATTTAGAGCAGGAAGTGAATTCACAGGCTATCTTGCCTCACTTTCTCATTTTATTGTTATATATATATATATATATATATATATATATATGTGTGTGTGTGTGTGTGTGTGTGTATGTGTGTATATATATATGGCTATATAAATATAACATATACACATGTTATGTTTGAGTAAGTTTGTATACATTTATATATATATATATGTATATACATATATATACATATTTATGGAGAGAGAAATAGAAAGAGAGACAGACAGAGACAGAGGCAGACAGAGACAGCAACTGAGAGAGAATGCTACTGGCGGGGTTGAAAAGTGTTTCTTGTTGAATGTAGAAATTGCTTAGCCTTGAGGAGATAAAATTTTTTCAAGAAGCGTAGTTTAGGAGATTAGAAATTCTGACATACAAAGGCAGAGAAGGTGCTGGAAGAAATGGGATATTTTGCATTAGGAAGAGGAAAAGCTAAATTAACCCCCTTTCAGCTCTGAATTTGAATCTTAATCTCATTACATTTTCATAATTATTTAACAAAATGACACATATATAATGCTATATTTGAATGCAAATAGATATGACTATATGTTGATTAGATTGCTTTGGATAGGTGAAATATTAGATAATTGTCAAAGTAATATGAATTAATAAGTGTCTTTCTTTGTGATTAACCCTTCAAGGGGAGGCAGCATAGTGTAATATATATTTAAAGAGTTAGTCTCAGAGTTAAGTGTTGCCTCTGATGCATATTTAAATGTGAATTTGGGGCACCCTTAACTTCTCAATGATACAGGTAACTATAAAATTAAAAACTGCTGAGATATTGTTGATCTTCATTGGTGAAATGAATTAATTACTGAACTTTTTCTTCAGAGCATATTTTAAACCAAATAAATCCCAGTTTTATATTAAATAAATAGAATAATTGAATAATAGAATGATAGGAGACAGACAGATTGATAGATAAATAGGCAGAAAGTCAGAGAGGTGAGAAAGCTACAAAGATAAGTGTATTTCAATATAATTTCTTTTATTTCTAATCTTATATTAACTTTTGAATGTTGAAGAATAGGTCCATAGGTTTCACTAGTCAGTCAAAAAGATCCTTAAAACACAAAAGATGTATTGACTAGCTAATGAAACCTATAAATATATTGGTCATTCAAAGATATTTGAAAGCCTCCAGTCCTTACCATTTTTGTCTCTATTTCCATATTGCATAATACCTGGAATATAGTAATGAATGCATATTGATTGAACTCATTGCCTTGAGAATGGACATAACCAACCAAGATGGTGGAGAACAGACACAACTCTTTGTAACCTCCTCTAATCTTCTCTCAAACCAAGAGCAGATTAATTCTCTTAACTGGTTTTGAAGTCAAAGAATCCACAAATATTTGGAGTACAGCACATTTCTAGAAGAAGATACCTTGGAAGCACTTTAGAACGTGTCTGTTTCAAGCAGTTGGGGCGGGGGAGGGCAGTCTGCCAAACCCAAACTACAGCATAGGGAGACCTGGGCAAGAAGCTGAAGTGGAGACTCAGAGTGTTGTAGCTTCCATGCACCTGGGAATCTTCTATGAGCTTCTTAGGCCACTCTGTCCTGGTTGTAAGCAGGTGGTTTGGCTGATTTGCCTTTTACAAAAGACAAATTGTAAACCACTGGGCCTGAGAAAAATGCCAGATGTAGCTACCATTACCCAGCACTGGAAATCAGTGAACAGAACTGTCCCAGGGTAAATTAAAGCAGTTGTCACTCCTTTGCATTAAACAGACCTCAAGCCTTAGAAAATGAATTTAAAAAAAAAAAAAGAATTCTCACCATAGAGAGATTTTATGGAGAGAGACGAACAGACCTCACATCCTAAGGTTCATAAAGACAAAGCAACTCCAGAGGAAGCCATAAAGAGAGACATCAGCTGGTCCCTATTTCATAAGATTTTCTTCGAACACTCCTTAAAGGATCTTAAAAGAGTTAGAAGAAAAATGGGGAAATGAAATGAAATTATTGAAAGAAGGAATGGAAAAAATGGAAAAAGAATGCAATGAACAAAAAAAAATTAATTGATCAATTGCAAAAGGAGCTTTAAAAAAGTAACTGAAGAAAATAATACACTTAGAATTGAACAAATGGAAGTGAATGGCTCAATAAGACTTCAACAATTGGTCAAGCAAAAAGAAAATGAAAAGAAGAAAATATGAAATATCTCTTTTTAAATTATTTTTATTAATACTTTTTATTTGCAAAACATACGTATGGGTAATTCCTAAACATTAACCCTTAAAAGCTTTCTGTTACAAATTTTTCCCCGCTACTCTTCACCCCTCCCCTAGATGGAAGGATATCCACTACATGATAATTATGTTAAAATACTTAAGAAATCGAATATATGTATAGTTATTGCATCATTTTTTTGTGCAGGAGAAATCATATCTACAAGAAAGAATAGTCCAATAAAGGAAATAAAATGCAAGCAAACCTCAATAGAGAACATGAAAATGTTATGTTGTGGTCCACATTTCACATCCCTCTCTCTGGGTGTATATAGCTCTCTTCACCGAACAATTGGAACTGGTTTGAAGCATTTCATTGTTGAAGAGTGTCATGTCCATTAGAACTGATCCTCATATAGTATTGTTGTTGCCGTGAATAATGATCTCCTGGTTCTGCTTCCTTCACTGAGCATCAGTTCATGCAAGTCTCTCCAGGCCTCTCTGAAATCGTCCTGCTGGTCATTTCTTACAGAACAATAATATTCCATAACATTCATATAGCATAATTTATTCAGCCACTCTCCAATTGATGGACATCCATTCAGTTTCCAGTTTCTCGCCACTACAAAAAGGGCTGCCACAAACATTCTTGCACATGTGGGTCCCTTTCCCTCCTCTAAGATCTCTTTGGGATATAGGCCCAATAGAAACACTGCTGGGTCAAAGAGTATGCATAGTTTGATAACTTTTTGAGCATAGCTCCAAATTGCTCTCCAGAATGGTTGGATCCGTTCACAGCTCCACCAACAATGCATCAGTGTCCCAGTCTTCCCACATCCCCTCCAACATTCATCTTTATCTTTTCCTGTCATTTTAGCCAATCTGACAGGTGTGTAATAGTACCTCAGAGTTGTCTTAGTTTGCATTTCTCTGATCAATAGTGATTTGGAGCAACTTTTCATATGATTATAAATAGTTTTAATTTCATCATCTGAAAATTGTTCATATCCTTTGACCTTTTATCAATAGGAGAATGGCTTGAATTCCTATAAATATGAGACAATTATCTGTCTTAGAGATGAGGCCTTTATCAGAACCATTAAATGCAAAGATGACTTTCCAATTTGATGCTTCCCTCCTAATCTTGTCTGCATTAGTTTTATTTGTACAGAAACTTTTTAACTTTATTTTTATTTATTTTTTTATATAAAGCTTTTTATTTGCAAAACATGAGTGACCTTTCAACATTGACCTTTGCAAAAAAAACCTTTTTTTTCTCAAGCTTTTCCTTTCCTTTCCCCCACCCCCCACCCCTAGATGACAGGTAATCTTATACATGCTAGATAGTATAAATTATATGACAAATACAATACATGTATACATATCTATACAGTTATCTTACTGCACAAGAAACATCAGATCTAGAAAGAGAAGAAGAAAAAAAATAACTTAAGAAGGAAAACAGAGTGCATGGAAATATTCACAGAAAGCGTTAAAATGCTGTGTTGTGGTTCACTCTCAGTTCCCACAGGCCTCTCTCTGAATGTATATGACTATCTTCATCGCAGCACAACTGGTTTGAATCACATCATTGTTGAAGAGAACCACGTCCATCAAAATTGATCATCGTATAGTCTTGTTGCTGTGTATAATGTTCTCCTGCTTCTGCTGATTTCACTCAGCATCAGTTCATGCAAGTCTCTCCAATCCTCTCTGAAATCCTCCTGTTGGTCATTTCTTACAGAACAATAATATTCCATAACATTCATATACCATAATTTATTCAGCCATTCTCCAATTGATGAGCATCTTTTCAATTTCCAGTTACTTGCCACTACAAAAAGGGCTGCCACAAACATTTTTGCACATGTGGGTCCCTTTCCCTCCTTTAAAATCTGTTTGGGATATAAGCCCAGTAGAAACACTGCTGGGTCAAAGGGTATGCACTGTTTGATCACTTTTTGAGCATAGCTCCAAATTGCTCTCCAGAATGGTTGGATCCGTTCACAGTTCCACCAACAATGCATCAGTGTCCCAGTTTTCCCACATCCCCTCCAACAGCTATCATTATCATTTCCTGTCATTTTAGCCAATCTGACAGGTGTGTAGTGGTATTTCAGAGTTGTCTTAATTTGCATTTCTCTGATCAATAGTGACTTGGAG